>VZTF01005257.1:744230-764004 GCA_013397755.1 Cnemophilus loriae
CCCGCTGTGCCCCGGCCGCGCCGCGCGTGCCCCCCGGCACGGCTGCTCCCTCGGGCTGCTCGGGGCTGTTCTCCTGGGGAACCTGGGCTCGCTCCGATTCCGACCTGCAAAAGAGGCCAGAGCCAGGGTGACCTGCAGGGAATTTGGAGAACCAGGATGTGCCCAGCATGGCTTTGGTGGGATGCAGCTGCTGGGACTTCGACCTGGACCCCGAGGGCTGCCTGAGGTGCTTCCCTGACAACCAAAGGAAGGTGGATTTCAGCTGACCTTTGATAAGAAGAGCTGAACAGTACCTGTAACTTTTAGGTCAGGTCAAAGACTTCTAGAAAATATATATATGGGATAGTCTGCTCTGGCCACTGCACCCAGCCCCTTGGGCTCAGAAATGTCAGGGAGTTTGGTCCTTGTCTTGTGGGTGCTGGGATGAAGCAGAGTCAGAGCCTGGGAAGTCAAAAAGAATGATCCAGAAATGGTGGCACACCTGGAAACCAGGGACTTGCAGGTGAGAAGCATCTCAGAGTGGGTGTCTGCACTGCTGACAGCCTCATTTGGAATTGTCTGTCTGAGGTGAATGAGAAGACATCACATCTATGTGTTTTAAGGGAATGGCTTTCAAGGGTTGGGACACAGATCAAATAAGGTAACTGAGGAATAGGAGGAACAGGCCAAATTCCCTCCGAATTCTTCTGCAGATTAGTTTTGGCCTGGCAAATATTGAATATTTCCTTTATTTGACACTTTAAACACTTTATTTAAACTTTTAATTTTAAAAAATTAAAGCTAAACCACTTAGCAGATGGGTCCTGCTGACACAAGTTGTGTAACGTGACCTTTCTGTACAAATCTGGTGCTTCCTGCCTGTAAATCCAGCTGCAGCTGGGAGGGGACTTTGGCTGCAGGGACAGAGCAGCTGAGGCCACGCTGGACACCAGAATTGCAGAGCCTTTGTTCAACACAGCTGCTCCTGAGGAGCCACACCGATGGTAGCTCCCTTATTGCCTGTGAAATATAAGGAGTAAACAAGATCACGAATTTAACAACAACAAAAGCCCCTGTTTGAAAACATCTGCAGGGAAGAAGCTGAGCTAAACCTTGCTGAGAAGCCAGCACTTACTTTACCTCCTTGAGTAGGGCTGACTGCATTAAAACTAATGACTTGTTTCATTTGCAATTTGTGGTGTTGTTCAGCTTAGCAACAACTGGATTTCCTGTAAAGCCAAGGGAAATAGCAATCCCCAGAAAGGAGCCTGGACAGTCGTCAGCTCTGGAAAAAGTAATTCTGGAGTAGTGCACAAATAAAACGCGCTGTAAAGCCTGGAAATTCAGAGTGGGGGGCTCTGGGAAGCATCACAGAGCTTCAGAGTTCTGGACAGCTACTGGGGGATATTCCTTTCACAGGAATGCTGCACTTCACTTCCCTGCCCTGTGCTGATTTTCTGGTACTCAATAGGAATCTTTTACAATTTCTTGAGTGCTGCAGCTGGTGTCTGGGCAGATTGTTCTGTTAGTTTTGAGCTGGATTGTTTGGGTTTCAGATGCTAGAGTTAGTTCACACAACACAGAGATGCTGACATTTCAGTGAGTATTTACTGCAGTAGTGGAGCTGGTTAAGAGTTTAACCTATAAAACGTGGAGAATATTCAAGTATCCTGAAAATCCTGTGGGTGAAGGGGATTCGAGGAAGGGCTGGAAGCAGGAATCTTCACTGCTTCTCAAACACAGGTTTAATTCTTCCCTCACTGCTATTCATACAGCATCAAATGGGTCTCCAGAAATGAGAAGAAGAGTGAATAAACAGCACATTTGTTTGGGGCAAAGATCAGAGGGGGCAGCGGCGCTGGAGGTGCCTGGGAAGGTTTGTGTGGGGTGAGCGTGGCAAGGCTTCCATGGAGACAGGGAAACAGCCCCCATTCATCCCAGAGCCTTTGTCCCTAGCATAATGGGCAGCCACACTGGAGAGGGGAGAGCTGGCAAAGTACTGGACCTTAAAGTAATGTCCATGACTAATTGGCTTTTAATTGGCTCTGCCGTATTGTTATGGAAACATGGAGCTGCAGGAAAACCCACCTGCTTCTGGTGCTGAGCAGACCTCGGGCTTAAATAACTCCTGACTGATCGGAAAATAACTCTGAGGAATTATTAACTTTGCATTCACAGACCTTTAACTCGTCTCCTTTGGAGGCTTCCTCGGAGCAGATCAAACAGCTGTGTGTGTACATTGCCCTGAGTGTAGTTATACTCAGAGCTATATTTTATTTTCAAAGTGTAGGACTTGTGGTTTTTAACCAAAATGAGGTGTGATTTTTATTTTTGTACTATTTTACCTCAACTGTAAGAGTTCAAGAAGGTCAGAATGGTTTCAGATTTGGCTTATTCCCTGCGGGAATTAGAGGCTTTTGAATTATTTATGACTTTTCATTTACTGTTGAGATTAAGTATGTTTCCACACTGGAGCTGAGTGTCTGTGTGGGTTTTCTGAATACATCTGTCTCTGCTTGGTGCTGTGAGCTCCTCTCCAACAGAAATCCTATGAATGAACTTCCTGTGATCAATCCAGATGCTTAATCTCAGCTTTTAAATAGCTTGATCTGCCAGGCATTGAAGATAAATGTTTAAAAGCCTGAATTTTTAGTGGCTATAATACAGATCACTAAACATCCTGGCTTTATCTGGGCAGTTATAAAGTACAGTTATAACTTCAGCTACAATGGTTACAGTTCTGGGAGGTTTCCTGTTACTGGCTGACGATTTCCCAAAGCCCCCCAGACTCTGCAGGTGGACTTGGGACTGGTGCTAGACCCCCCAAAATGCTGAGCAGCACAGCAGTGCCTGTGTTCAGACAACACCCAGGGACAGCTGAGGGACCAGAGGGGCTTTACTCAGTTTTGTGCTGACCCCCTGGCTGACTGCTGGTTAAATAACTGCACGCCCCTGCCAGTCCTCTCAGCCCAGACAGCAAACACCCCCTGGCAGACCTGGGGATGCTCCCGTGAGAATAAATTCTCACTCAAGACCACGCTTGTGTGCCAAGGAAAGTGGGGCCAGGTGCTCCTTGACGCCCCTTTCAGCCTGGTATTCTGTGATTTCCAGCCAGGGGGGCAGTCCCGTTGGTGGAAAACCTCTCTCTGGCCATTTTTTGAGATCTGCTTTTAGCGCAGTCCAGAAGGAGCAGCAACAGGGGCATGTGGAAGCAAACACGGCCACACCCCCACACGCCCGTGCCAGAACTGCCTGGATTACATTCTGTTTGTCCTTCCTGCTTTTCAAACTCAGATTTTGACAACTCTGCCTCTCCTGGTGCCCTGACTTGTATTTTACAGAAAGATGCTCGAAGGCCTACAATCCAAAAATTAATAACTGAACTGCTGCGGCGTTCTGAGCACTGCCAGCTCTCACCAAGGCACCTGACATAAGGCAGAGAAATCCTGTGACCCTGTGGATCAATTCCTCCTGCCGCTGCCCGTGTAACACCCTCACCCTCGTGTGTTCCTTCACGTAGGCTCTTTAATCCCCAGGAATCCTTCCCTTAGCTCCCGCGTGCTGCAGTGTCTGGCAGTAAAGACCCTTCCTCCGGGCACTCTCACAGGTATTTAGAAACGGATACTTCCTCTTTTTTTTCAGAGAGCTTCCTCAATAGATTTCCACAGGAAAAGAGGGAAATCTGTACGAAAAACAGGAAGCAGTTCTCAGAAGCTTTCTGTGACCAGCACTAGGAGGAAGACTTAAAATAAATGTGGTTGTTTGAAGCAGTAGGTGATACCAGCGGTGTTATGTAAAAACAATGATTAACATCATAGGGCTGCAGCAGAATTAAAAACCTCAGGTGTTTATAAAATATATTTAGCTTTTCATTGTAGTTGACAGTAGGTGACCAGCACTGGAACTTCTGCAGCCAGGTTTTTACACCAAATTTTCTATTTTCACTTTACTGCCCTGGGCAACCCTGTTGGAAAACTTCCCACCTGCCTCAGTCTTGGATGGGATCCCAAACTTTCTAATGCTGATCCCATTCCTCTTGCCCCCAGTATAAGGCTTCATCTTTTCCCCTGGCTTTTTGTTCTATAATTCAGTTTCAAATCCTGTGATTTATGTATTACAAGGGAAGACAGGTCAGGATAAAATTTGACAAAATCTGACTCGGAGAAGTATTTGTTAATTAAAACCTTCTAGAGGTTTTGCACCGATCCTTTCTGACCCATCTTCAAAATCCCACAAAGTTCTAGATCTTATGGAGTTGTTCTGGATTTTACTGTGGGCACTGAAAAGAGAGGGGGAATTTGTAACTCTCCACCTTAAAAGCAAGACTAGTCACACTAGGAAAATGTTCCAGTTGGCTTCTGGCTGCATTGGGAATCTTCTAAGGCTGTGGAGTGTTAGGTAGGTGACACAGGCCCATCAAAAATGGAGATATAGCATGTGAAATGCTATGTGAAAAGCAATTTTAGGGGGAGAAACTCTTAAATTTGTAAATCCTTCAAAGGAAATTTGACCTTACTTTTACTGTCACTTTCTTCATTTCATAAAGCCAAACATCAGAAAGGGTTTGGCCTTCACAGTATGTTGTTTGCATTTGAGAACTTAGGAATAAATATATTCTGTGCTCATTTCTAATACAGAAAATGGTAAAAAATGAAAGCAGAGGATGTTTCTGAGTTCCACTGCTAGGCTTTGGTAATCAGACACATTGTGTTTCAAGAGATATATGAAATAAAAGCTCAAAATCCTCACAGTGCCAAAGCATCTGAAACAAAATCTCTTTTATCCACTCCACTCAGCTGGCAGTGCTGCTGGTTTGATTTTTAAAGCTGCACCAGCACCACCCCAGCATCCCACGGGAACATTTCACATTGTACTTTTTGAGGTTTTGGAGATCTGAGAGGGTCCCTCGGAGGTCAGAGCACAGCCAGCAGTGATGTGCTGCAGAGTTCTGGGCTCCTTTCAGCTCGGTCCCACAAGAAAGCCTGATGGGTTTGGTTTGCTGCTCCAGCTAGAACTGCTGGAAGCACTGGTGTTTGTCAAGAGACTGTTTCATCTGAGACTTGGAAAACAGCAGCAGGGCTTTGGAGTGAATGTGGATATTCCTCGGGTTTGGTTTCTGTGGATACCTCAAACAACTAAATGGGGCAAAAAATATCAATATAGTCTGTGCAGCATAGCATCAATAACAATGGGAAAAGGTTCCTTAAGCGGAAAGCTCAAAACAGCCCATAAGGGAAAATTTCTCCTGTGCCCTGGTGGGGATTAGACCTGCAGCTCTGAAATTTGATAAAACGTGGTTTATTTTTAAGAACTGAGTTTCCTGAAACTACAATGCTGTGCTTAGAAACCTGGTGAATTCTTCTTGTACAATAAAATAGTTCCATTCAGAGGGACAGACAGCCATCAACTAGTCCAAGTGTAACTCTTCTAAATCAGTGTTTGCCTTTTAAATTGTCTGTATTTGATACTGATGATGGAGTTCTCTAGAATTCATAGCACGCAGCCTTCCCCAAGACACGTACTGATGTGAAGAGATTTGAAATGAGATTTTTCTGAATAATCTAACCAGATAATTTCATCATGCTCCTTTATCATATAGACATTTCTCTAGGACTAAAATATTCAGGATACAGCCTGCGTTTTATATCTTTGGTTCTGGCAAGGACAGCGTAACCTTTATAAAAATAGATTTCTGAAATAACAAACTTGAGTGTCGGGTTCAAAATATTCCAAAGGCCCTGGCCAGGGTTGGACAGTACAAAGCAATAAGATCTATTACCCAAAGTTGCTTTCTCATTTTGCTGTGTAAACCAGAATAGTTATTTTTCTGGTGACATGGGCTGTTACAATGATTGGAATAAGTCTGATAGTACAGTTTGAGTGGTTGTAGAATATATATCAATAAAAGCTGAAAATCCAGCTCCTCGTGTTCCTGAGCAGTGCTGGTGGGGGAAGTTTGGGATGAGTGCTCTGCTCCTGCTTGAAGTGAATAATGCAGAGTGTGCCATGCAGTTAATGACTCCTTTTGTGTCATCTGCTTAAGCTTTGTGTTTTACAGCACAGCTCTCCTGTCTGGCTCTTCTCCATTTGTGGAGTCAGGACATTCTTATTTCCTCAGAGGGGTTTTAAAGGAAAAGAGGATTCCCCATTAATACTCCATTCCTTTTTTTTCAATGAGATAAAATGTTGTATTTCTATCTCAGGACTACCTGGACTAGAAATGAGGAAAAACTCCTCTTTCCAGGGTTATAGAACAACATTTTCTCTCCCTGACAGTCCCAGCAGGGTGTGAGAAACCGAGTTAGACCTGGCTTTATGTGCAGAGAGAGGTGAGGCACTTGGATGTGCCTCACACCTGGGGAATGACATCACACAGATCATTGAACAGAACCTTTAATTGTGGATATACCTGCACACACCAGGCAGCTCGGAGTGAAGGGAGCAAATGTGCACAGAGAAATACCAGTGCATGTCTGTGGCAGCCAGCTGCAAACAGCACGAAGGCCAAGTGAATGGAAATATTAAAGTGAATGGAAATATTGAAGCACGATATTCTATTTCTGATAAACACACAGCAATCTGAAAATGCTCTGCTTGCCCCCAGATCTCAGCCTGTATTGAGAACCTCTGGGCCAACGCTCTCACAAATGATCTTTTCCAATTATGTGGGGAAATATTTGCTGTGCCAGCATGTCAGAAACACTAAGCCTGGCTTTTCAGACTGAATTTTGCTGTAGGCACGCAGGGCTGAAAAGGCTCCTGGCAATATTGGTGTGGCTGTCTCTCCCACAAAGGCTGACATCTCCATTGAACAGCCCGTGCTGGTTCCCAGCCCAGCAGGGAGCTCCTGGGCTCTGAATGGAAATTCAGTAAGTGACTGCAGACTGGACAATAGGCATCCGCCACGACACGGCCAGAAAGGGAAAGCCTGACCTAAAGGCAGGGACTTGTGCAGGGTTTTGTCACACCAGATTTGGGCTGGGCTCTTCAGCCACCTAATCCTGTCTCCTACTCATTATGTCCCACTAGGAGAAGCTTGTGAGGGGTGTGCAAGGAATCTGTGAGAGGCTGCAAACGGGGAAGTTTGGGCTAAAGCTGAGAGTCAGAGATTTTCCCAAATTCGAGCTAGTATTTATCACTGTAGCTCAGAAATTCTCCTTACAGATACACAGTTAATCCATTTAAATCCTGCTGATCTCCAGGTATCAGTGGTATTTGTGCATCTGAATGAGAGGGGGTTGTTACAAAAGAATTTAGCAGCATCTCTAAGCTTGCAGGTCATCTTAAAGGTGGCTGTGGGACCAGTAACTGATGTGGGTAAGAGCTGCCTTCTTCTGTGGTCATTTAAATCGCTTTTTAGAAGGGGAAATTGATGTGAAGCTGAAAGTGTTGGTTGGGGTTGGTTTTGTTTTTTAGCCCCCCAAATGAATCTGATTTTATTTATGTGGTACCTGCCACCACCCCATCACTCAGTGACCCAAGATCATTCTGCAGTTCTTCACAGTTGATCCTGGTTTTTCACATCTTGACTAACTGAGTGATTTAAAAATCTTTATTTCCAGTATTATTTCACCTAAAAATCAACTGATAATCACAATACTGTAGCTTTCCTTACCGTGTGATATAAAGCAGATTTCTCCAACTAAAACACAGCCCAAACAAACCATGTTTCCAGACCACCAGTCACGGCTGAAATTAGGATAAAGCCAAAGTCAGGTTTTCTTTATCCAGCTCCCCCTCGGTAGATATTCTGATCTGAATCCAAGCTTTGTGATTCAAATGCACTTTTAGTGGAGACATGAATCAAATTACTGAGCTGGAACTTCACTGCTTTCAGTTTCAGGGATCTGTTCAGACTCACCTCTGAAGGATGGTCTCTTCTGCAGGGTTTAATGAGAGAGAAACAATCTGATACATCCTGGGGCTTAACACCAGGCAGGTGACAGCTTTCCAGGCACAAATTAATCTTCTAAAATATAAAATCTAGAACGCATTTACAATGCATTTCATCCACTAAATACATTACCAGCGTGTGCAGATGAATTTGTTTAATTGAGGAGGGAAGGGAAGCCCTTTAAATTGAAGGATGCACAATCTAAACCACATAAGCTTTTTCATACCTGTTTTACAGCACTCATCTCTGACCTGGCGCTTTATATATTATATTCTGGACCAGATCACGGGGTTACAGTTTCACTTATAAAATAATGGAAAAAATAATGCACTTCTATAAAGCTTGGCAAGGCAGCATGTGTTCCCAGGGTTCTGGGAGGACTTTTGTCACTGAAAAATTGCTTCATTCTAAGCTTGGTTAAAATGAAAACCCAGATTCAAAAGCATTGGTTTGCTTAACTTCACCAAAAATAATAAACCCCTGAGGGTGAACTCGGCTCTCTGCGTGGCGAGCTGATGGATGGTTCATAAATCTGCCTTTAAAAACAATGCAGTGCTGGTTTTCTTTCTGTGTTTCAGCAGCTCTCCCGGCTCATATTAATCTTGCCCATTGTGAGCTGTTAACACACAGAACTCAATTAAAATTAGCCATTTTAAATGTCATTTCGAGCCTTCCCGCGGGCTGCCTGAGGAGATCCCGGTCCCCATGACCAGGACACCCCTGGAGCACAGGTGACACCCACACCTGCCTGGCGCTGTTCTCCACGCAGCAGCCCCCCAGGCAGGTTCAGGGCTGGAAAAGGGAAGGGTTGTGCACGCAGCAGCCCCGGGAACGGAGGGAGGGCAGGGCTGAGCTGTGCCTGCCCGGCCCTGTCCATCCCCACGCCCCGCGTGTGCTCCGTGCGGCTCCGTCGCTCGCCCGCACGCTTTGATTTGAGCTCCCGGGTCACAAAAACGCCGGCGAGGGAGGAAGGGCGAAAGAAGGTGATGCTTTGACAGCTCCTTTTTCATGGTAACGAGCAGAGCTGCTCCTTCCCCCCCTCCCTGCTCTGCACGGCCTGTTCTCTCCTTAGAGAAGGGAAGAATTCAGCTCTGCCTTCCAGGCACTGACCAGACAAACTGGAGGGCTCAGGGTGTGTTAGTGGGCTCTGCCCATGGAGCCATTGCTCTGTTTAGGGGTTATGTGCTGTTTGTTTCCTGGATATAATGACAGGTAAATGTGGATTGATAGAATTAAAGGTTTGGCTTGAGGACAGGAGGCAGCGAAGCATCAATTACGTCCTGGTGGTTTCTGCTCCGTGAGTCATGTTCACTCAGGAAACACAGATCCATTAATTTAGCTGGTCCATGGGAACCTGCCACAGGAAAGCTCCCTCTGCTTGGAAGGGGAAGGAATAATTGCTGCCTTTCCAGCATTAATAACTTTCTGTTCTAAAAACAACATCATTTGATATGGAGGTAGTTTGGATTATAAGCAAGGTGCACCCTAACTAGGAGAAAATACTTGTCTGAGGCAAGATGCTGCTTGCAGAAGCAGGGCCTGAACTGGTAAGGCTGGAGAACTGCAGTTTAAGCGTAAATGACTTTTAATACTTCAAAACAAGTGCCAAGCCCTAGGGATTGACAGTTCCTCAAATTTATAAACAGTACAGGTCTAAACTCTCAGGATCTTAGATCCTTAATGATGGGGTTTTGATGTGAAATCAAAGCTTAGATCATTCATATCCCACATCGTATTTACCTAAAAAGCTTTATACTTATTTAATTTTCAAGTTTCCTGTTTCTCAATGCATTTGAAGCATCCTTTGGAAACTGTAAATCATGATGAACAAAAATCCCCAAACCAGAGACAGCAAAGCAGGCAGGGAACCAGGGCAGAGGGAGGAAAGTAGCAAAGTGTAAGACTGACAGCACAGGAATAAACCTGGTGTATAATTCTGCTGTAGAGAGATCAATCACAGCTTTTCTGAGACATCCCAACCCCTGGCTACACTGGAAGGTCTTTTCCTCAAAGTCAGTGCATTTACCCAGGAATATCCTGCCAGTGGTGGGAATATTTCACAGCTAGGAGACTTCTGAAAAACCTGGCACATCCCAGCCAGGGCTCCAGCAGCACAGACACACTTTTACTGACCAAATAAACCGAGAACATTCTTATTCTTGGTTTTCTTATTCTTTTTTCTCTGCTGAAGGAATTGTCCCTGGGGAAAGTGGGCAGCACTGGAAATTAAGCAGAGCCATGTACATTCGTTAATGGAAACACAGATCTTTCAGACTAAGGACCAGCTTCTCTCCTAACTTTTGCTTATTAAAGTTTGAATATTTTCCTTTATTTTTGTTTGGTTGAATTAGAAATCTGAGGAAAAAAATATTTTGCAACTAAGGAAACTGCCTCTTCAACATGAAACCAAAGTGAAGTATTCCATTTTATTTCTTTGTTTGTACCTTGAAGTGGTACTTTGAAATCTGATTTATTAATGTCATTCAGGTAGTGACAGGGGGGCTCACGGGTGACAACAGAGCGATGCTCCACAAAACACGGGTGTCCCCTTGGTGGAAATGCCACCCTTGCCTGTTTGCTGGCCCAGAAATGGGCAGCAAACCCTCCTCTTCTGCAATTTCCACCAGCACTGGCTTTGCTCTGAGTGCTCCTATTTCTGCCTGGCGTAGTTTTGTGCCAAGCAGTGCCCCTTAGACCTACCAGCTCCAGGAGAGTGAAAACACTGCACCCAGAGCTTGGCTTAAACCTGCCAGAGCTGAGCTTTAAACTTGGCTCACCTCGCCCTGTGCAGCCCCAGATCCTTTTATGCTGTGTGAGCTCGTGCCAAGGACGTGCCACGGGGTCAAGTACAGAGAGAGCAGAGCAGATGTGCAGGGAGTCCCAGACTTTGCAGCTTTATGATTAATGGGACACCATGAACCCTCCCTGAAACGTCCTGCTGAGAGCAGAGGCTCTGCACAAAACAGAGCACAGGGCCTGGTTTTCATTCTGGAGATTTATTGAAAGGTTTGGGGTCTTTGCACTGAAATGTGACTCCCAGCACTCGGCACCTCTGCTCTTGAAAGGGATGATGGGTGCTGTGGTGGCAATTAGCACTCCAAGCTCAGGCAGCCTTCAGACAATGTTTTTCTCCTCAAACAAGGAGGGACTGCAGCCCACAGTCAATCACAGCCTCTACACCTTATTTTTTGAGTGGTTTAAGAACGGTGCTGTGAGAGCCGAAGTTGTTTCTTCCACAGGAGTAACCTCCTAATGATGCCTTGTGCTCAAAGCTTACAGTTGGCATTTATTGGCCAACCATTTATTTTTTCATAAAGTACATTCCTGTGCGGAATGGTGAACAGAACACAGGCAGATCCTGGGATACAGACACCTGGAATAATGCTCAAGCTTCAGCCCATGCTTTGTGTTTTCAGCCTCTGAAGTTGAGCTGTAACTTTGTGATCCCTGAAGGCCACACGTACCTATTTCTTTTTATCAGAATTTGCCAATTTTTCAGATGGGTATTCTGAAAAGCTATAAAAATGTATAAAAATTCTTTTTTTTTTTCCAGAGATGAGGAATGGTCTCCGAACTAAAGCCAGTCTCTTGATGCATTTTACAATTTTCAGGTTGCTTGACTTGAGCACACAGATAGGCTCCACATCTGGAATTGTGAAAATATCATAGAATTAGAGTGGTTTGGGTTGGAAGAGACCTTGAAGTTAATCTTTAGATCTTTAGGTGGTCTTAAAGATCCCCTGCCACAGGGGAGGTGGAACTAGGTATCCCTGGATATCTCTTTTCTGTAATAAAGGACTGAGGCAGATGCATTGACCAGCTCCTCCTCCTGCCCTCCTTCTCCCCCCCACAACCTCAGGCTGTCTTTGAATTTCCAGTCTGGGATTATCTCAGGACTATTATCTGTAAAACCAGATCCATTTAATCCAAGCTTTACTTACAGAGCAAGGACATCCTTATCTAGCTTTTTTTTCTGGTTTGAGGCCATCACTTTCCTTAGGATGTGGCTGCAGTTTTCCTTAGGTTTTTCCAGGGGCTGCAGTTCTGAGTGGCTGAGGTTCAGATTCCCAGGCAAACCCAGGGAAACGTGCTGAGTACCACAAAGGGGATACCCCCAGCCAGGCATGAGACAGGCAAATATCAGTGTGGATTTCAATCGTGCTGCTAAGCAGGCTGATGAGACACTGATAAAGCTGAAAGGATGCCCGGGAGGATGAAGGGAAGGGAACAGCACAGCAAACACGGGCAGGGATTCAGCAGCAGTCCCAAACAGAACAAATATTTGCAGGGCTGCTGAGTAACTGCCTGGTGCCAGTGGAAGTGCAGGAATTGCCTGTGCTGTATTTCCTCACATCAGTGACATTCATTAGCTCAGCCCCAGCCTCCTCGGAGTCCAGGCAGGTTTCAATGCTGCCTGACTGGCTGCCCCTGTGTACCTCTGCTCCTGGCAGTGTCCTGAGGAACACGAGGGTATTCACAGTCCTTTCATCCTGGCTGTGCTATCCTGAGGAGGGGGTTTAGGAACTCAGCTTGGCTGTGGGTCTGCAAGTTCCCAGGGAAGTCAGGGAGTTGATTAATTTACTTTCTAGATATTTCCCCAGCTTTCCAGGTTAATTCGGTGTTGTTATAACAGAGAGGAGCTCTCTGAGAATTGAAGTTAAGGATGAAATGGAGTGGATGCTTGTGCATCTGTCATCTCTTTCTCTGGGTGGCCAACTCTGTCAGACACCTGGCTGCAGCAGGATGCTGAAACAGAGCATCTTACCTGCAAATCAAGGGCAGGTTTGAGTGGACAGGTCCAGATTCCATGCTTTTTCCCAGTACATAAATTGAAAGGGCTTTTTGTTGGATTTGAGGTTTGGTTTTGGTTTTGGTTTTTTTTTAAGCATAACATCCTAAAGTTTCCCTCAAACATTTCTAGGGTGACTTCACTCGTCTTGTTACATCATTGTCTGTTTGGGGATGGTTTCAAGAGATAAGGCCCCCTCCCCTGCACATCCCTAATCCTTCTGTATTCTGAGAGCAGGCTGTTTTAGCAAAACAAATCAGTTTAATCTCTTTGAAAATTTGGGGTTTCAGCATCTGTATTACAAATTACCTTATCTGTTTTGTATTCTGAAGGAAAGTGAAACGAGGAGCAAAGAATAAATAATCCCTTCTTACTGCTTTAGTAGGATTTCTCCTCTCCTCATTTTCATGAAGTAATTTTCAAGTTTTATGGAGCAAATAACACATAAAATTTCTTCCCTTTTATTCCTTCAGCAGAATAAAAAGCTTAAAAGAATGCAGAATCCTTGAAGCTCTGTGGTTTTTGGCAGATTTCTCTGTAATGCAAAACTTCTTACACTCTTTAGCAGAAAAAAATATCAGCTCCAGGCAGAGTTAGAAAATCAAATGAGATGACATCAGTTCATCCAGAAGAATCTGAGTGCTTTTGCAGATGAGGCTCTGCAAATTAACAATTTATTTCACTCTCTGAGCTCAGTTCCCTGCCTGCCATCAGTTCCTGCTCCTGTCCAAGGGTGTCTTTGTCACCTGCAGGTCTGTCCAGCACACGCACACCCACAGCCTCCTCTCAAATTTTGTGCCACCTGGAACAAATTGCCGAGATGCCCCTCACCTCACAACAGCAAGGAGTTGGTATTGATTACAGCAGTCAAGCAGAAGTTGTCCAGATTTTCTTTATTGTCTAATTTTTTAAATAGGAGAACAGTTCTAGGGGGCCTAAATATAAAATATTATCATTCTGACTGGAAATAACCTACTGTAGACACCTTCTTTTGTGCATTAGTGTTTCCTTCCTAGGGCTTTTTTTTCCCTTCACTTAATGGAGCTGATCTTGTATCAGTGAGGAATATTTCCATATTTCCCTCCTGTCCTTGGATGATTGATTTGGACCTGTTTGGTCCATCTTGTTATATTTTACAGAGTGAATGATAACCTGAGAAATTATTGAGAAGATCAGGGCACTGCCTCCTGAAAGAGAAGAAAAACTGAACTGCTTCCAGGATAAGACAACCTAAAGCACAACTTTTCAAACTAATTGACACAGATGAAATAAATAAATGGAGAAAATGATGCTAGAGGCCTCGATCTTCATATTTACAGGAGAATGTGAGGGGCTGAAACAAACCTCTCTGCATTCCATGCCAAAAGGGTTCCTACTCATTAACACATGTAAATGCTGATGGATAATTAAGTAATTTGGGAGACAGACCATGCATATGGGAAGCATTTTTGGTATTTTATGACCTCCTTCACTGACCTATGTAATTACTGTGCTGCTGATTAATGCAGCAACATAAACCCTCTGTGAACATCTCTGTTACGAAGTTTATTTCAATTCTAGATGACCTTTCTTTTTATTTGTTACACTGGGATCAAAAAAATGCTTGTTAAATTGTTCTACTCCCTCCAGTGCAATTAAAGAGGAAAAGAATATTATTAAGTAATCAATTTCTAAGCCACCTCCAATGTAGTACAGAAAACAGAGCCAACTCATATTTGGCAAGAACAATTCATGTCAAACCAATCCAATTTCCTTTTCTGACAGGGCAAATGGCTCAATGGATAAAAAGAAGCAGTAGCTGTGACATTTTTACTGTAGTGACATTTTAATGTGTGGTATTTTTATAAACACTTAGAAATCATAGGACTAGGTTAGAATACATGGCTGGTGTCACCTTGTGCTGGAGCAAAACTTGGTGGGGAAAAAAAAGGGAGTTTAGGGAACAGCTGCTAATGATTTATCCTCTGAGAATAACTTCCTGGGCACTGCATAAAAATGGGACTTGCTCAACTTCCTAAACTCTCCTGCAATCAGGCACTGGGAATTACACACTTTTTATGTAATACCCATGATAAATATACAATTTCTTGTGATGTCTTTTTCCTCTGAAATGAATTGCACTCATGCTTTTCAATAAGGAATATCATGAAATTTACCTTTTAAGTATCTGACTCACTAACTTGACAGGGATTAAAAAATAAAAGCTGAAAGATAGTCCAGACAGAAACCTGACACATTCATCAGAGTAGGAACACTAGGATGTGTACCTGAAGACAAGAACTATGAACTATCTGGTCAACTGGGTTGCTTTAGGAACTATCCAAAAACCCTGGCAAACAAACCCTGGCACAGGAACCTGTGCACTCAGAAAAAGTTCATGTTTAAGCCATACAGATTTGCAGGGATACGAATCTGGAATATGAAATCAGGAATGGGTGATTGTAATTACACACTCCAATTTAGGACAACGTTTAATCACTTGCAGGTACTTAAACACTTTCTTGAATAAATGCAAACTGTTGTTTCCTGCATTAGGGATTACAACTTAAGGTCATGGTTGTGACTCCAGATCTAAATGATAGCAAGTAGGTATCAGATGAAGGTCTAGAAGAGGGATTTAGATGCTGGAAGAGCTTTAAAAATCTGAACCTAAAAGAAGAAATCATTTCCTTTATAAATGTGAAACTATAAACAGGAGCAGTGTGTAAAGCTCATAGATTGGACTCATTCTGGAATATGATCCTCTCTGGAAGAAATCTGACTTTAGCTGGAGGAAACCTGTGGCTCACCAAGCCAGTTAAGGTGAATTCTCAGAGACATATCTGCAATTGTCAATGCTTTCTGCAGAACACCCAAATCCCCCCCACTCCTCTCCACCACTACCTTGCAGCATCAGCTCTTGCCAAATCCAGACCCTGCTCACAAACTCTGTGTGCTACCTGGCAAGGGAGAAAACTGCTCACTGGAGTAGTGACTGAAACACAGACTGAGTCAAACTGATAGTACAGGTAACAGCAACTGAAATACAGCCTGACTTAACTAACAAGACAAGTGACAAAACTGAAATACAGCCTGGCTTAGCCAACAGGACAAGTGACAAAAGTGAAATACAGCCTGACTTACCAGGCCAAGTGACAGCCTTCCCAAGTGACAGTCAGAACCCTGTGGGTTCCCAGCTGTCCCTCCCTCTCCACGCCTCAGCCAACCCATCTCTTCCCCTCAGCAAGCACTCCCAGCACCTCACCCGAGCTGCACGCATGGATGTGGAGTCCTGCACATCAGGAGAAGGTGATTCTCTCTGAGCAGGAGGAGTTTGTGCTGCCTCAGCACCAGTGTGAGCAAGAAGAGGGAGTGGGACATGCTGGGACAGCCGAGGCTGGGTGGGGCAGAGCCCCGCTGCTGCTGAACCCATTCCCCACCCTAACACACAGCTCTGCACTGCTTATTCACCATTTCCTGCCACTTTGGGCACCTCTGTGCCACCCTGGGAAATGTGTGGAGTGATGGGATTCCATGTGCTGTGGCAATGACCACAGGCATGCCAGCCACAGTTATCATTATGCATCTCTAAGTTCAACTGTTTCCACCCAGAGCCGTATTACATGCACAGGGAGGTGGAGGTACTGTACGGCCAACAGAGAATCTCAAAGGGTGGAAGCTGGCCTGGGCCTCTGCTAAATGTGCCACGGGGCTAAAAAAGGGGTGTAGTTCCCAAGTGGTCAGTCCAGCACCATTCCTGAGCTTCACACTCACTTTAATTTAGCATGCAATTTAAAAATAAGTATTACAGATGAAGGCCATCTTACAAGGAACGTATGATTTCCATTTTTAAACTCACACTTTGTTTTGACGTAACCCATAAAGTTGCTGCTCTGCAAGGCCAGTGGACATTCCTTACTGCCTTTAACCTGTTGCGAGGTGATCTTTTTTATCCTTCATCATACCTTGGAAAAGCAATTCCACAGGACAAGAAATCTTAAATCTTTGGTGCTCCTGCCAAGGAGAACATGACAGACCTGACAAGCTGTGTGATCCCTTTTAGCACCTGGAGTTGTATCATTCATCCAGAGACCCCTGACAGTCATCTTGAACATTATGTGCCCTTGCAGTGCTTTTTAAATCCTATGGATGTTTAAATAAATGCTTTTATCTTCTTTGATCTTCTGCAACCATGCAAGTATTAACATACACAATGCTGACAGAAAGACACTGGATAAAATGGTTATTTTTAGAATTTCCTCACTTCATAAAACAGTACAATGGCTATGATGCCACAAATAACTCGCTATGAATTCTTCATATAAGCAAACAGAGGAAGTGTGAGTTTAGGAAGAGACAAAAGAGGCAGTTTATTAACACACTAGGTTTAGTAGTGTGAGTAAAAATGTATCTAGAAATACTGGTTTTGCTTTGGATCAGTGAAAATATAAACTCGATTTTATTCCCTAGGTCAGTCTGAAACTTGGGCAGAAATGCCTAACACTTAATAACCACAGGGAGTCCAAGTTTTGTCTGAGATAAACAGCAACAAAAGCAGTGGACTATTAAAATCATGACCAACTTTCTGTCTTCTGGAAAGATTTGCTGATGCTACTACAAAAGTGGGGTTTAGTTGAGCGATGTATTTTTGTTTGAGATTCCCACTGTATTATTTTGTGGGTTTAGGAACGTTTCAGCATCTCTCTTCTGAGTATTACCTATTCTGTCAGTGAAGAAGCAATGAAGTCACAGCAGAGCTTAAAACCACTGGCCAGAAGTTGTCCTTGTGTGCTTTTCCCCAGCTCCTAGGACAGGCTGAAGAGCTTTTTCATGAAATGGAGTGTCAGCCATCTGATTACAGCTGGCTTGGGATGGGACCCAACGACCAGAAAATGCAGTGAAAAAAATAAGCATGTTGGAAATGGTTTCTGAAGGACTGTCAAGAATTTGTTTTGGGGCTTTCTTGAAGCATTCCCATGTTGAGTTCTGCTGTGCCTCTGTAAACCAGCACCGTTACTTTGGCCTGGAATACTCCCAGATCTCCTACAGACCCCTACCAAGAAAATGGACAAGCAGCTTCTAATTTCCCTCTGGCTAGATGTTATAAGATGTATTTGGAGACATTTAATAAGTAACAACCAGTGACTCTCAAGCTAACTTGTGTCCCAACACTGTGACTTTACAGGCACTTTTTGACAGACTCCAACCTACCTGTAGTGCTGCAGTTGTGATTCCAGCTGCTGAATGTGTATTTGCAGATGTGGCACCTCGTTAGCTTTCGCTTCCAGCTCCTTCACTTTGCCAAGACTGTTCAGGACAGCGTGTCTGGCCTCTTCCACCTTCCTCCTCATCTCTGCCTGCTCCCTCTTCAGGTTACGGTTGCAATCTTCCAGGCTGACCAGAGCTTCCTGAGAACTCTTCAGCTCCCTCTCCAGCTCCTGATTGAACCTGATTGCTTCTTCAATCTGCCCGTCCCTGGAGCTCCGGATGAGCTCCATTTCCTTCAGGACACTTTGGAGGCACTCGGTCTGGGAGTGGTTCTGTGCTAATGGTCTCTTACTCCCTACAAAGCAGGATCCTTCTTCTTTATGGCTGGCATGGCTCTTCCGCAGTCCCACCTGTATGACCAGGAGCACAAAGCAGGGAGAAATTGATGTGTTTTAAAGCAACTGGCATTTTACTCAAGACTGGAAACGGATGGACTGTGCTTTGTTGGGGTTTTTTTAATCACATGTAGTTGATCAGCAACTAAAGCTAGTTGACCTTTGCCAAATACAGAGACAAGGAAACGATCTCTGGAAAGTAGTTTTTGATACTTAGCTACACATTTAATTTTCGAACTACTGACTATTATGTTATTGCACAAGTTTCTGCATAGCTTTAATGTCATTACTATGGTCTGTACTCAGAAGTCCAGAAGTGTGCTGAAAAATATATTTCCAATGAAGTTGTGCTCAGAAGAAGAGAGCAGGGAGCAGCTGGGGGTGTTCTGCAGCTCTCCTCTTTGTTGTTTTGATTCTTCCTAGGACCTCTGACTGGTGACTTCATGCTTGCTTCTGATTTCCTTTCCCTTTTCAGATGAAAATGGCAAAAGTGGCTTTGACCTGCCTTGCTGGACATTGTGAAGAGGAACAGCCAGCTACTGCAAGTGGCAGTGTCACTCATGGAGCAGAGTTCTGTGAGTGCTGTCTTAGTATCAAAATCAGACCTGATCAGACCTGCCAGCACAACTGGTCCATGCTGCCCCTCACTGCTCTGCCTGTTCCACGCTATTTCATGCCAGAGCAGTTTAACTGCTGTTAAGTGTGTGTGTTTCACTCGAGCCAGTACAGCAGAACCAGCAGAAACCAGCCCCAGAATTAATGGGGCTCTGCAGAGGAGCCCGAGACTATCCATCAGCCTGCCTGCAGAACTGGCTCCCACTCTGAACTCTCGTGACCACGCTCTGAAGAAAACATACTTCTAATGTTTCTGAGGCACTTCTGGCTGAGGCACTGCATGTGCTTGTGCAGGTAAGAACCCGAAAGTTCTCCCTTACTTCAGGAAAAACCCTGCACTGGTGCATATCCAGCATACGGCATCAGCACATCCTGACTGCATGTGCAATAGAAGCAGCAGCAGCATTGTACGCTTGGGTTTGCTAAGCTGAACTCCTCTACACTTTTAACAGAGTTCTCATCAGCCTATCCCATAACTATACATAACACTGGCACACTGGTGAAGATGCAAGTCTCCTCAAAGCCTCCCTGTAACTAAACTTTGCTAAAAAGTTAATGCCGAGGATGAACGAGCAACTTCGGTCTCAGCCTGGAGGTGGAGGGGTTATTAACACTGACTTTCCGAGAGCAGCATCTTTCCTGACGCGCTCGGGGCCACCCGAGCCGCCCCGGGGAGGCCGCTGCAGAAGCCGCCCCGGACTCACCTGCAGCGCCAGGCACCGCGCGTCGCTGCTCTGCAGGGCGGCCCGCATGTCCTCCACCAGCTCCCGCAGGCTGCCGTTCTCCTCCTCCAGCTTGGCGATGCGGTCCTCGGCCTGCTCCAGCGCCACGATCTCCTCGTAGCACTCCCGGGAGCACGGCCCCGGCGGGCGCCGCTCGGCGCTGCCCGCGGCTCCGCGGCCGGCGGGCTCGGCG
>VZTF01005260.1:0-180254 GCA_013397755.1 Cnemophilus loriae
GGGGTTTCTCCTCCGACCCCTGCCCCAGCTCCTGCCGGCGGGTGCGCACCCCTCAGCCCGCACCTCTGTGTGGCGGCAGCAGGTATGAAACGGAGGGTTTTTTCTTTTTTCTTTCTTCTTNAAAAAGAAAGTAAAGGAAGAGATGCGGCAGAGAGTGACAGCAAACTGCCTTCCATGCCCTAACCATAGGAATGCAAACCTGCTTTGACCTTCTCGGTGGAGGTGGCTGGAAGGAAAAAATACAAAACCTGCAGAGGAATGAACACAGTGCTGCTCGTCAGCAATTGGGAGGGAATTGGGGAACCCTAATTAACCGTGAGGAAAAAAGTTTTTTCCTCTCATTCCCATGTGCTGCTTCCATCCTCGCTGGCCCCGCAGACAGTATTTCGTGAGGGATTTCTGTAGCTTTTTGTGTTAAATCCTGCGTCGTTTCACAGCCGAGAGCACCATGACATTCATGTACATTGCCTCATGTACAGAAAACCTCTTGCAGGGCAAAAAATTTTGGATACTGGATGTGTAGATAATGGATCTCGGAAAAAACCCTTCTCAAGCTGTTTTGTTCATATTTCCCTACCGCTGTTTTTGAATTGCATTCTGTGGCATTTAATGTAAGAGATACCAGTATATTTGTCCCAAATCTATGCAGATTTGTCACTATGAGTATTCTCCACCCTTCTTATGTTTTTCAGTGTCTTTTAGAAGGTAAAAAAGAGTACTGTGAAATACGGTGTGAGTTTAGATTAAATTCTAGCCTTCGGGCTACATTCCTGCAGTTCGTTGAAGTCAGTTTGCTGCATTTCCCTGCATGTGCTTCGGGGAAAAACTGGAGGCATTCATTTCTGCTATTCGTATATGGCCTACCTTTGGGAGATTTTTTAAGACCTGTGATAAAGAAATGGTCTTTCTGAGTTATAACTGTTACTGATTCAGATGTTTGCGTAGTGTTCTGTAGATCGCTTAAATAGAAAAAAAAATTACTTTGAGCTGTCTGTGATCATTTTTATAGGCTGTGGTAGCCTTTTTATCCAGTACATTCTGTTTAGAAGTAACAGAGCAATTTTCCTCTAGAATTTAATTTCTGATTCGAAAGGCCAGAAGAGAAAACACATATTGTAAATATGTTTTCTTCCATGATCAACTTAAAACATGTCTAGTCATTTTACATTGATACTTTTGGCTTTAATTTTCCTGAGTTTTTTGAGCATCGTTGTCTTTACAGTTCTTTTTGGTTTTTACTGTATCATTCTGTGACATTGCATGTTGTTGTGTTTGGTGATCTAAAAATAATTTTGAGTCATGGATTTCTCAGGAGATGCTGTTGCACGTATTTAAGATGGTCTTTTCATGCGTGCTTTTAACATAAAGCACAGAGACCGTTTAATTAGTTTATAGACAAATTAAAAATTGGACTGCAGTAGCTGTCACGTTATTTCATTGTGTGAGCTCGGTAAACAGTAAGTACTTACAGAAGCAGTTCTAATACAGTAGATACAGAGTGTCGTACCATTTTTAACACCACGGATCTTGCCTAATTCCAGCTGAGAAACAGGTTTAAGAGACTAGAGTGTTGCATTTCACTTGCGAAGCTTCAGGCCTGGTTCTGCTTTTATGTACTCTGTAGATACATTCCATTGGTCTCTGGTGGAATTACTCTTGGTATAAATAACATGAGAAAAGTGTAAGACAATTAATTTGAAGAATTTATTCGCATGTATTTCCTGAGTATCTATTGAAATCAGCCCTTCACTTTCTGGTTATGTCCTGGACAAGAGAGGATCCTGCAGTCCTAGGCAAAATATCCACAGGCACCCGGGGCATGTGTGTTGAGCTCAGTTCCTTATCCCTGCCACAGGCACTGGGAGCACTGGGATAACTGCATGGTCAGGGTGTGTATGAAGCCCATGGTGGTGCAGAGGGTTGGCTGTGGGCCAGGTGGATGGCACTGAGCAGGCAGGATGTGAGTGTGCAGCCAGGGTTTTCCACTTGGCTTTAAGAGATGGAAAAAGATGGAGTAGTGCAGCGGGAATAACAGAGGTGAGGTACCATGTATCTGGCATCCTCCACCACTTAACACCCAGGTTCTTCACCTCTGCTTTGGTTTACAGGTGGATTGTGGTTTAGAGTTTATAAGCAGTCTTGTCCCAGTCCAGCTATTTCTCGATCCCTGCTTGGATCCAGCATCCAAATCTATGGAGAGGGTATTTCTGCATCAGCCCTATGAAGGCCAGCTGCTGAAACTTGGTGTGGGAGGGCATAAGAGTATTTGTGCCTGCTGCTTTCTTAGTCATCTCTCTCACTCTTTCCCTTCCTGGCTGTTTTTGCATAGTTTTCTATTGCAGTAAATAAGACAGGTTTTAGATTTGCCCAATTGGTCAAGATGATGACGTGGGCAGGTCTTTATCTGGAAAGCAAGTACCAGTGCTTATCATAACAGAATGTACTTGAAATAATTGTTTGGTCACTTTGGTATTATTGGAGATAAATTGAATTCCAGAGTGAGATCCTGCATTAGGATCATGGTGTCAGTCATTGATTCATTAAAAGCCAAGGACCAAGAGTGACAAAAGCAAAATGACTTTATCTGTTTTGTAAAATCCATGCATTGTAGACACAATAACATATAAGTAGTCCTTGTGAAGATCACTCATGCAAAAATATTAATAGGATAGTAAATGAGAAATTTTTAGAGTGGTTGGGACTTCTTGTAAAAGGACCAGTGTAATATTTTCTCATTAAGGAAAATGTATTGCTGTTGTATCTCAGTGTACACGACTCTTCAAAGACTTTGATTTAAAAGTGACTTCTTGCAGTACAAGTATATTCCTGGCCTAGTTTCACAGTTCTGCTATCAAGTCATTAATGTGTTTACTTACGATTATTCAGGTGAATGGGGTTTGAAATTAATTGGTGTTTTTCAGGAAGAACTGCTTGCCAACAAAATAGTAGGTGACTTTAAAGCTCTTGCCTATTAAAAGAGAGGTGATTGTGTATTGCGTACATTTCAAAACCACAAAATAAATTTCTAATGCAGTTATATAAAGCACTCTAGAATTGTTAATAAGTAAGACAGGATAAGTAATTTATAGAGTAAATTATTTAACAAGTCATGTGAGCTTATGCTAAAAAAAAGGGCATGTTTAAATTCATTGAAACTCAGAGCTGTTGGTATTTTGAGTCCTTTTTATTCTAGATTTTGAGGCTGTTGTAGATTTAATGTCATAAAAAACTGTCTACAAGGCTTCTCAACCTCTAGCCCCTTCTTCGTCAAAGCAACTTCTGGCTGTGCATCATTGCATGACTTGGCTGGATTGAGAAGTTATTTCTGGTGACTTGGAATTGTATAATAAAACATGAGGCACCAGGCTACAAATTATTAAAGGCATTTTGGACAGTGGTGATGTAATAGCTTCCTTTAGGAATCTGTCTTTTTTTTTTTTTTAAACTTCCTTTGAAGATCTGGGTAATTGGTTAAGGTGAGTTACAAGTAAGCACTGTAAAATCAGTTTTGTAATTTTTAGGCTTTAAAAATACTCCAGGATCACAAAGCATTGAATTTTGTGTATGTTCTTTTTTTCGCTCCCAGGGAACCTTTTGTATGACTTGGCCTAGATGTTGCCCTTCTGGTTTGCGAGGACTGATGGGGCTCCTGAGGGTCTCCACTGGAGGCTGTCTCAATCAGGCCGAGACAAAACAACTCATGAGGCTGGAAGAGAGCAGCATCCTTCAGGAGATGCTCAGTGTTGGGCAGGGTGGCAGGAACACTGTCTCTCCCTCTATGTCTTTGATCAGTCAAAATTTTTGAGAGAGGTTTGGGATGTATATACTGAAATGAAAGATGTTTGTATAAATGAAAGGATTCGGTCTTGAATACATTGTTTTCAAGAAACTTCCATTTTTTTTTCCATACTAATGAGAAAATAGGGCTTGGCAGTGCAGCTTGTGATATCTTTAGGATGGCATTTTCCAGATTTCTCAGGTTCTATTTTTTCTTCATTATTTTTGTGCTGACAAGTGTAACAGAGAAAGTAGCTTAGCAATATTCTGGATCCCTAATCACTGTAGAGCAAAAAATTTTACGTAACTGAACATAGGCCTGATTTCTCCATTTTGGTTTTCATTTTAAAGTAAAGAGGGATCCTCCATCCCTTTGCTTTGGCTTTTTTTTTTTTTTTTTTTTTTTCAATTGCAGTTTTTTTTCCCCCTTGTTTTTNTTGCAGTTCTCTTTCTCCCATGTTTGTCAATTGTCACTACACAAATGTCTAAGAGTATGGCCATTAAGGTATTCATCCAGATATCCTTGCCCAAGCAGGAGAAGTGTAGCAGGTAATGAGTAATAAAAAATGAGAAATGGAGCAAAGAACTCTAAAACTGCTTCAATGTGTTGTTGATGCTAGATGTATATTTAGCTTGTTACCTGTGAAAACCTGCTCTTTAAAAACTGTCCTTTAAAAAGCTAAGCAGATTGTATAAATTCACTAATTTACATGCATTTCAAATGGAGAGATAAATCCGTAGAGGTTTGAAACCTTCTACTGCTTAGGTTGTGAATATGTTTTTTTACAGGGTGCTGTTATGTTTGTGAAGATCTCTTCATCCAGACGTATGTGGTACATCACTGCTATTAAATTATATATGATCACATATAATTGGGATGCATCTTCATTCCTGTTTGGTTGTGAACCTATATTTTCAGAAACTGCAAAAAGCAAACCAAACTGCCGCCTGTCCTGAAATGCGCATATGGAGATTCTGTGTTTTTACACAGCTACTATTAAACATAACATTACAGTATTACAGGATCACGGAATGGGTCAGGTTGAAGGGGACCAGTGGTGGGATCATCTGGTCCAACTTCTCTGCTCGAGAAGGGTCCACTAGAGCACATGGCACAATGTTGTATCCAGATGGTTCTTGAATATCTCCAGTGAGGGAGACTCCACAAACTCTCCAGGCAGTCTGTTCCAGTGCCTGGTCACCTGCACAGTAAAGAAGTTCTTCCTCATGGTCATGTGGAACTTCCTGTGCATCAGTTTCTGCCCATTGCCTCTTGTCCTATTGCTCGGCACCACTGAGCAGAGCCTGGCTCTGTCCTGTTGACATCGTTCTTTCAGCTACTTCCGTACATTGGAAGATCACCTTTGAGTGATCTCTTCTCAAGGCTGAACAGGCCGAGATTCGTCCACCTTTCCATGTCCCTTAATCATCCTTGTAGCCCGCTGCTGGTCTCTCCCAGGAGTTCCATGCCACTCTTGTCCTGAGGAGCCCAGAACTGGACACAGCACTCCAGATGTGCCTCACCAGGGCTGAGTACAGAGGCAGGATCACCTCCCCTGACCTGCTGGCAGTGCTCTTCCTAATGCACCCCAGGACACCATTGGCCTTCTTGGCCACCAGGGCACACTGCTGGCTCATGGACAGCTTGTTGTCCACCAGGACCCGCAGGTCCTTCTCCACAGAGCTGCTTTCCAGCAGATCAGCCCCCAGCCTGTGCTGATCCCTGGAGTTATTCCTCCCCAGTGCAGGACCCTGCATTTGCTTTTGTTGAATTTCAGAAGGTTCTTCTCTGCCCCTCTCTCCATCCTGTCAAGGCTGCACTCGGGGATACTGGCCGCTGCTCCCAGCTTTGTGTCATCAGTGACCTGCTGAGGAGGCATCTGTCCCTTTGTGTCAGTCACTGATGAACAAATTAAACAACCCTGGGCCCAGTGTTGACCCTTGGGGGACACCACTTGTGATGAGCCTCCAACTAGACATTGTGCCGCTGATTGCAGCTCTTTGGGATCTGCCATTCAGCCAGGTCTTAATCCAACTCACTGTCCACTTGTTTAGTTTGCGCTTCCTGAACTTGACTATGAGGATATCATGTGAGACAGCATCTAAAGCCTTGCTGAAGTCGAGGTAGACAGTAGCTACTGCTTTCCCCTCGTCTGTCCAGGTGGTTATCTCATCATGGAAAGCAACCGGGTTGGTCAGGCATGATTCCCCTTTGCTAAATCCATGCTGACTAATTCTGATCACCTTCTTGGCATCCATGTGGGTAAAGATGGCCTCCAGAATGAGGCACTCCATCATCTTTAAAGGTGATCAAGGGATCAAGGTGGGGCTGACTGGCTGGTAGTTCTGTGGGTCCTCCTTCTTGCCCGTTTTGAAGACTAGGCTGACATTTACTTTCTTCCAGTCCTCAGACAGCTCTCCTGATTGCCATGACTTTTCCAAGACAACTGCAAGCAGCCCATCTATGGTGTCTGCCAGCTCCCTCAGCGCTCGTGAGTGCATCCCATCAGGACAGTATCTCTATATTTGTTTCAGGTGTCCTCTTCTTGCTTTCACTTGCTGTGTATCTCCTGCTTGTGCTTCACTTTTGACAGGAGTTTTTTGCTCATCCATGCGGCTGTCTAGCCATCTTTGCTCCATTTCCTACTCATCAGGATGCACTGGTCTTGATCCTGCAGGAGGTGATGCTTGAATACTTATTGACCAGCTCTCTTGAACCCCTCTTCTCTGTCGGGCCTGTTCCCATGGGATTCTTCCAAGAAGATCCTTGAAGAGGCTAAAGTTATCTCTCCTGAAATCCAAGATTTCAATCTCGCTTGCTGCCCTGCTTCCTCCGTGCAAGGTGCTGAACTCCACAATCATCTCATGGTCACATTGCACAATTGTAGTGGACTTACTGGAAAGGACCCACACGATGGAAATTTTGCATTTATTTTTTATTACTTTCTTGTAAGAAAATTACCTGCATTGAGTGTTGATCATTGACAGAGGCTATAGCTGACACTAACTATTTTTAATACCAATTCAGCCATATATGTTTCTGTGTTGTCTTTTCATTTTTAGGATAAATTCTTGGAGATCAGGTTGCAGTTCAGTATTCTTTTGTTCCTAGACAAGGCCTGAAGTAATGAGATTTTTTTTTTCTTCAGAATTAAGATAAAATGGAAGGAAGGAGGCGAAAGGTGTCCAAGGTATTTTCAGAGGCACTTTGAGAGATTGTAATCTTTGAGTTGTGTAACTTGAACTTTACTTTGCTAAAGTAAACTAGTCCTGGTCTTGCAAGGTAGTTAGATGCTTTTTATTTCGGAGAGAAGCTGAGGCTAGGATTCCGGCCTATGTAAAGTCAGTGACAAAAATGAATGGAGCTAGTGTTTCACCAGCACAGTTTAGAGTACATATGTGAAGGATGAAAGGAACTTCAGGCATTTTCCTGCCTTTTTTAAGTTTTGAAGAGATGGGGCTTGTTTCTCGATTACTTGATGTGTTTTTGACTTGCAGCTCTTTTTGCCTTTCATGTGTTTTCATTCTGTATGAATACTGAATACGTTGAGGTAAGTGGAAGCTAAGATTGGGTATTTCGGGAAAGATCCTTTTACAGCATTTTAGATAATTTTGCTTTGGAATGAAGCTCCACGTGCAAAAAAAGTTGCAGCTCCTGCTATGGATATATATGGATTCATAGAGGATATATGGTTCATTGTATACAGTTGTCTGATGTATAAATTAAAGAAAAGCAATGCATTAATCAAGGTTAAGTCAGTCCATTGCTGAAACAGACAACAGTGAAATGGCAACACTTCTGAGCTCCTTATGGAAGTATCTGTCCACAGAGCTGTAGTTGAGGCTGGGAAATTTACCTATTTTTCTTCTTGGTTTCTTCTTGACAGATGAGCCAAAAGAAATCTTCCAGTTTTAGATGTAAAAGAAAATAGTTTTACCTGTTTAATTTCCTAACCATACCTGTAAAACTAAGTAAGGCTGTGTTCAGCATACATCTTGTGGAGCACGGCTACCCCACATTGCGCAATAAGATGCATGTGAAGAATGCATAGGATGTGACTTTTCCCATTCTTTTGCAACACCCATCTGGTTTTCTGAATGCCAGATGGCACAGTAAGCATATGTGAATAAATCATGTGCACATACTGGGCATGTCAGACTTACTGGGCATGGACTGGGAGACCTTTCCACAGCGTATGCTGTGGATGTCATGTGCTGGACTTACTAATGTGAGTGTCTGGGACTGTCCCAGGCCTCGGCGTTTAAAATCTGGCAACTCCCTACTAACTGTGTAGCAAAGGCACTTAACTCAACTGGCTACTCTCCACAATGGGAAACGCGCTTCTTCCAGGAAGTGATTCAGGAGGCTAAATTAGGTTCCCACTGCAAATTACCCGATGCAGTCATCCCCTTCTATCTCCATTGACTAATAAGAAAACATTGGGGACTTTGTTCACTGGGGTGAGGGGCAAAAGCAAGACCTTCCTTTTAGCAAGCAGGGTCATACTGTGGAGTAAACTGATTTTGTGGTTCTAGGTGAACCATTTCAGCATGCATTTGAAGAGCTGCTCTGCTAGAAGTGGAGCATGGGTCTGAACCGTGGTCTTGCATGTCAGCATCTTAATTGCTGGTTCTGTATGGTGTACAGATGTGGGTTTGCCTTGATTCTTCCTGTCTGAGTTGCCTTCCTTGGCATAGAATATTCAAATGTGCTTTTGGGTCAGAGAACAGGACAGTCTGTTTAGCTAAGAAGCTGTGATGCTTATTTGTGTAGTGAGACAGCTGGCTCCTGCTCCTGCTTCATTGAGTGTTCAATTACAGCAAAAACGAGAACAGCACAAGCAGGTAAAGGTGGAGATTGCTGTCTTTCAGATGGCTTTGTAAATATGGTCTCTTCTGAGAGACTGGAATCACATTTCCTTAGGGAGAGGAAGAAATTGAATCTGGTACCCCTGGATGCCACTGGAGCATTATTTACAGCGTTTCCTCATAATCTGTGGTCTTCAACCTCATACAAAGATGTCTTTTTTCTTTTTTTCCTTTCCATTTTTTCCACCCACTGGGTGGGTGAATAGTCTATTGCATATTCATCTCCTATTCTCCTCTCTAGTCTTGCCTCTTCTAATTTTTAGAAGCAGATTTTGAAACACATTATGCATACGGTGATCTTCACCTGGTAAACATATATGCTGTACTCTCCAGCTGGGAGCAGTTTTGTTGACTCCATGGGTCTAACTGTGTAGTGTTAGCATATGTTTTAAGAGTTTAGAGTGGTAGTAGATAAGCACCTTTCTACGACTCTATTGTGCACGTATCACGGAATCACAGAATACACTGAGTTGGAAGGGACCCGCAAGGATCATTGAGTCCGCTCCTGGCCCTGCACAGCACCATCCCCAAGAGTCACACCATGTGCCTGAGAGCATTATTCAAATGCTTCTTGAACTCTGTCAGGCTTGTGCTGTTACCATTTCACTGGGGAGCGTGTTCAAGTGCCCAAATGTCCTCTGGGTGAAAAACCTTTTCCTTATATCCAACCTAAACCTCCCCTGACACAACTTCAGGCCGTTCTCTCGGTTTCTGTCACTGGTCATGACAGAGGAGAGATCAGTGCCTGCACCTCCCCTTTCCCTCATGAGGAAGTGGTGGACTGCAATGAGGTCTGTGCTCAGTCTCCTCCAGGCTGAACAGGCCAAGTGACCTCAGCTGCTCCTCATACGGCTTCTGCTCAAGGCCCTTCACCATCTTTGTTGCTGTCCTTTGGATGGTCTCTAATAGTTTAATGTCTTTTTTATACTATGATGCCTAAAACTGCATGCGATATTCGACGTGCGGCCAGTGCAGAGTAAAGCAGGACAATCCCCTGCCTTGACTGGCTGGCAATGCTTTTGCCATTATTTATAAATATAACAAAATTACAACAGATTACAAGCATTTTGAATTGGCGTAAATCCGTGTGACATCAAGGCACCTAAATAGAAAAGTATTAATGCTGGATACTACTTCTGCTATAGACATCACTGCAAATCCTGGGTCATGTTTGTGTGCTATGACTGTCCTGTGGCCTGAAGCCTATGTCGTTTAGGGGATATGAAGGTAGAACAGGTGCAGAAACAGATACCGCTTGCCTTAGAGGCTGGTGTAGGTGGGAGAAAGACTCTTCCTTTCCTGCTCTGATTTTTCCCAGCTGTTCGTGGCATTCCTGTCTGCATTGAGACCGGGCAGTTGTTCCTTCTGTTGCATGGTTTGGTTGCATGCAGGGTTTTTGCCTGTTCTAGAGCACTTCTTCATGTTCTCATGACTTTTAATGAACAGCTTAACTTGTAGCAGTGTTGCTCTTTGCACTGAGTGTCTAAAATGAAAGGTTTGGGTGTGTAGGATGGAGGAGTGCTGAAAGGTGTGTGTGGTACTGGGGTGCAGTCATGAGAACCATAAGCAGAAGCCATAAGCAGAAACAGGCTGGAGGATGAGACAAGTACTGCTCTACTCATAAGCAGTGGCAGGGGCAAAAGCTGTAAAGGTAGATGAAGTGCACTATGAAAGTAGTGGTGGTGAGGAGAAGACAGCTTTGCAGAAGTAGTGAAGAAGGCTGAAGACTATAGCAAAAGATGTCACCTTGTGAAACAGGTACATGCAGGGTAAGAGTTTCGTTTGAAGGTAAAATGGTAGAGAAGGTGATCTAAGACTTGAAACTATTCAAATGGAAAATTAATGCTTACAAAAGAGTGTATTTTCCTTCTATTTAAAAGTATGACAACAAATACATCCATCAGCAGGCTTTAAGTGCAAGTTGATCACAGTCTAGAAGGAACATTGCATATGTCATGTAGCAGAACAAACAGAAATACAAAGAGAAAACTGAAAGACACAGGATTGTTTCCCGGGTGTGCCACTGTGACAGAGAATTTGCTCAAAATCAACCTGGCCTAGTACAGGAACGTGGAAAGTTATGGAAACAGTAGCAGCAATGTGGCAGTCAGCACAAGTATTAGAAATATTCTGGATTCTGACAATTGTGCAGAAAGTGTGATAAACACATCATTATGCTAATATATGCAGTGCAAGTAAGAAACTACTTATATTAAATGAAGAACAGGATTCCTCAAGTGGAATAATGCTAATGGAAGAAGCTATGAATTCAGAAGACTGGCCAGCTGAAATGAGAAGTGGACTATACAGTAATGTAAATAAATGTGATAAAGTGAAACAAGAAACTGAAGAGCACGTAAATGTGAAAGAGTGAAGAATGCCTCTGAAAGATAATCAAATGATGTTGAAATGCTCTCTGAGAAATGCACTGGCTAAATTTAAGTGGTAAGATTGGTGTCAACATACAGAAGGTGGTAACCTGTTCTGGTTAGAGTGAGAAAGAGTGAGGTAAACGTTAAAAGGACAACCCATAACCCTTTTGGAATGTTTCAGTAACATAATGTGAAGTTCTATTCATGTATGTTTTTCATGAAAAGACAAGATTGTCTTGGAGAAGACACAGATCTGTGATCAAGACTACAGAAGATGTTTCACTGGTCTTGGAAAGGAGTCTAGGAAACCAGTTGTGAACCATGGAGCAGATGGTGTCATTTGCAGAATGGAAGAACTTTTACCAGTTGGGTTCTCTATGTAATAATTGCACAGAGAAGGAGTAGAGGTTATGACCGTATGTAGTCTCTCAAGACTTAAATAAAAACAGGAGAAAGAAACTTTTTGTTTGCTTATAGAATGGGGAATATTGTTTGAGATTTCAGGAGTCAAATTGTTCAGCAAAATTAATATATTAACAGGCTAGAGATGGATTTTCCTGAATAGACGGCTTTAAGTTTTGCATCTTTACTCCATCGTTTGGAAGTACTGCCTTTTGATCTGTATCTGGCATGAGGTGTGCTGCATGCAGTGAATGAGACAGTGGAGAGGGTAGCAGGTGCAGATACATGTCTTGATGATCCAGTGATCCAGAGGAGATTGGTTGGAGTATTTGATATTCTAAGAGCCAGTAATTTTAAACTGAATAAAGCCAAATATTAATGTCAAACTGTGGGAATTGTATATGTGAGAGAAGACTGACTTCAAAGGAGGTTTCAGAAGGAATTTCTTATGTTGAGTGAAAGAGTCAAGGAGTACTGAACATGTCAGAATCCAGAGACAGGAAGAAAACTGTTGTGGGGGATACTGATTTATGTCAGAAGTGCTATCTAACTCTGGAGAATGTGCAGCTACCTAAGACATCTCTTCCAGAAAGTCACTGTCTGAGTATGGGCACCTGAAAGGAAGAGAATTCCAAGGTTTTGGCAGCGACCAAGAAGCTTTAATGTTTTGATTCACTGAGGGACTTAAAAAGATGCATTTATAAGGGATGGTTGTGTGAAATCTTACTGTGCTCTTTGTGGAACTGATGTTTTTCCATTCTCATTTGCATCAAGGCCAGTGACAGCTATAGAGGTGGTAAATGCAAGTGCTGAAAAGAAAGTGTTTGCATTACTACTTTTTGAAGACTAGGTGGTTCCTCAGGAGAAAGAAATGTCACATATATTTGTATTTATTAATTCATTTGAGATGCTCTTTCATCTTTGCAAGGAAATAATAACATCATCAACAACAACAATAATAATAAAGATTAGTCTTATGACTGCTTTCTGTTGAGAAATAATGGAAAACCGCATTCACTACTCCCCTTTTGTATGTTAATTTACTGTGTGATTTTTAGCATATATATTATAAAGGGTCTGTGCGGGAGTTTGATCATCTTCCTAGCAATGTACGTAGATTATTTCATACACAGGGGATGAAAATGTGTTTTGAAGATAAGTATAAGGTCAGAGGTTAGAATATATCTTTTTGAATAAATAGGTCATTGTTTGGCCTTCTGACAATAAAAAGGAACATCAGCATTTCCAAAATGTCTTTGCTAGGGAAAAACTGGTCTGTAGTTGTGCCTGGAAAAACATAAAAAATTGATGTCTTGATACCATATCAAATGTACAAACTTGGGGATCTCAAAGGGGAGGACAGTCTCTAAATGGGGAAAATACTTAAATAAACTCTGCATGCATTTGGGCGAAAGTAATTCTGAAGGTGGAGCTCATCAAGGGCATAAATCTTACATCTGGAAAGCTGCGTGAAATGTCTAGAGAGTTTGCTTCATTTGGTAGTCTGCTATGTGAAGAGAATAAAACACCTTGAAGCCAAACCAGAAGCATAAGTAAGACCAAGGGTGTATTACGTTTCATTTTCCCTGCCTTACAGTAACTTTCTTTAAACATTGCATTCCAGGCGTATTCACTTTTTTTTACTTTTGCCTTCATGCTGTAAAGCGGGAACTAAGGTTAGCTGGCAAACCATGGACTTCCCATTTTCCAGGCAGTTGTAGTCATAAGCAAGAGCACGGATCTGCTCCTGCAGTGCCAAAACAAGATTGGTATCTCCACTGAATTCCCATTTTCTCCTACTTCAAACTGGTGAGTTGGCACTAATTGTTCAAGATGATGGCTTTGGAGAATCAATTTGCAATGGCAACTATGTGCTACTAATTGGATAATAGTATTTTGTTGTGGAGCAGAACGTCTGGGCTCTGTTGCCTCGTGGCAGTTGACACAGCCATACATCAAGAACAGAGAATTCTTGAAATTAACAGATCTCTGACCGTGCCTGTGAGATGCTGAGGTCCAGATTGTCCTGAACAACGTGTTACCTGAGTATGGTATCTGTGTAGTGCAGGATTTGCTGAAAAGATGGGCATGCCTGTGTCTGTAAAGAAAGATCCTAGAGGTAATTATGTTGTCTCCAGAGCTGCTGTACTGGCATGTGGAGAGCTATTTCCTGTAGTCTTCTGTGACTTGTGGTTAAATACCCTGAGTATTTAACCACAGGTTATTCTCCTCACCTAAGTGTGAGGAGAAAACACTTAGGGAACCTGTGAGAGTGGCAACCTGTTTTTAACTTCTGTGAAATACAGAGTGATTCACGGTTTAAAAACAAAAAAAAATACCACTGCAGCAATTGCTCAGAATTTGTCAGGAGACATGGGGCAGACGAGGAAGGAGTCAAGCACTGGTAAAATTGCTGAATGCTAGGTAAGTCCACCATGGATTCTCGTGACACGCTGCATCTTTCCTGAATTATGGCACGCTCCTCTAGCAGTAGAAGTTCTGTTTCCTGAAGTCATCCCCGTTAAATCTCGCACTTACAGTACCAGATGGAGAAAGCAAAATAGAATAAAATAATTGGAGTAAGCTTGTATATCTGTAGAATACTTGTTGGGTTTAGATGTCTATATCATGCTCATTGCTTGTTAGGAGTTTCCTTGCTAGAGAAAGCTTGGTCCTTTGCAGAAAGATTTCTTGATTGAGCAGAGATTATAGCACTGATGCCTACATCTGTCTGAAACTTTACATTCCTTATGTGCAACATTGTGTAGCTCCGTGCTTCATTTTCCAACTGTGAGTTCATACCACTTCAGCATTATTTTAAACTTGGTTTCAGAGGGGCTACAAATGTAACCCATTTGAATATGCCAGGTTTCATCAAGTATTGTATCAAGTTTATAAATTTTACATAATCTTAATGCGTAACAACGAATCAGCCCATGTTTGTTGAAAATGCCTCTAAGTTTTAGCCTACCTTTTGATGAACTTGGTATGACATTTGAGTTTGTAAGAAGATATGGCAGTAGGGAAGTTTGCAGTGTTTAATTGTCAGTGTTAACATACAGCTTTCACAGTAGTGTAGGCTAGGGACATAGGCGACCTGTCATTAAATGATAATTCATCCACTGATGGTTCAATGTCTGAAGTGCACTGCCTTTGTCCCCTAAAGACTTAGTGGAAAAATAACTTGGAATATAAAGTTTTCCCAAAGGTCAGAAACATTTCACCAGTGGCTGGTTATTAATTTTAAAAACTTATTTTCCCAGCTGTACGAACTAGAGCTAGACATATAATTGATTTATTTTTTGGAGTGTTAAGAAAATATGTTTCCCATAAAGGGAGTTTTTTGGCAACAGAAATACTTCTGGAGCTGCACTACAGTGTTATTTGCTTGCATCTATGTTGCTAAGACTAGCATGTGCTAGTTTTTTTTCCAGCATGTCCTTACAGCTCCAGGTGGAGTAGTATACCTTAACATACATTAAGCAGGAGGAAATAGAGTAAGTAAGTTAGGAAGGCATATTTCTGCTGGCCTTTTAGATTCAGATTAAGGAAAAGATTAGAAAGTTGGCATGAAATCCTTTTTTGAAATTGCTAAGGAACAAAATAATCTAGATGGCTTTAAAGATCAGAACCCACTTTCTCTTCATGCTCTTGCAGTACAGAAGTTGCTTCACTGATGTTAAACATAATCTGTAGCCTTTCACTTTTGTAATGAGCGTAGGTGAAGACTGCCCTCTCAAAGGAGATCTTATTTGGAGGAGTTGACTCTTATACATTAGGATTTTAAACTATTGTTTCCAAAATGTTGTAGCAGTGGTGTGAAGTGTGAGTGTGTGACACTATTCAGTAGCTGCTGAAGTGTGACAAGATGAACACAGGTTGCAATGTGCAACCTATATGTGTGATTCTGAATGCCTTTATTAGAATTAATCAGTAGTTTACAATGGGGAGATTAAATTAAAGGTCTGAAGACAATTATTGTTTACTGATTAGTCATTGAAGGAGAAGCAGAAAGCTATAGTATAATCAAGCAAATAGCTTTGTAGGCAGCTGCGGGCTTGATTTTGAGGCAGCAGCCAGTATTTGTGAACTGATACGTGTGGTCTGTCTGGTGCTATCCAGCCAGGTTCTGGCAGTGCAACACTGCTGTGGTGTGCAGTGGGAGCTTCCAAGCTCTTCACGTGACTTCAGCCAGCCATGAGTCAATATGTTTTTCTTTTGTGCTACAGTAAAAATGTTCAGTTAAAGAATAGGGTGAATATTCTTAAGGGCAGGCAGGCAAATTACATTTCTCAGCGTCGCCCACTGCAAGTCAAAGCTTTTAGAGTATTAATGTTTGATGATAAGTAACATAAAGGTAGTTGTGAAGAAGGTAAAAATAGATTTCAGTTAGGGAGAGGTTTTATTTCAGATCTCCCTCTAAATTAAACAGAAGAGCAACTTCCCCTTACAGGGTACAGTTATATCATTCTGCTCTTTCTTTCTCACTGTTGTGACATAGCTGCAAAGGCTTAACTTGAAACAGACTTGTTAAGTGAGTAAGGAAGTGTAAGAGGACGTGACCTGCTTATGGTAAATTATGTCTGTCCACTCTCTTTTCAAGGATTTCCAACTGCGTGGAGTTCACTTTACTGTTGTGTTCTGTACTGAGAGTGTTTTTACAAGTGTATTGCAGAGCAGTTATTGAGTTAGTTGCACTTAGACAAAAGTTCTTCTGGGTCCCAACCAGTATCACTGTGCAAAAGCAATGGTTTCTTTTGGTTCTTTCAGCTAGAAACTGAAATTATAAATCATTCACCTTAAAGAAACTAGTACCAGCTCAGAGTAAAGAATGCCCTGCTCTCCCCCACCTAGGGTTTCTTCTAAGGAATGCAATAAGAGAAGGAAAGAAAATACCATAAACTCGTGCTACTACTTCCCAAATATAATCTGTTCGGTCTATTCCCTGATGGACCAATAGCAATCTTTTTATATAGATTGTATGCTCATACTAAGAGTCTTGTCCAGTGTAAATTGTGGTAGCTTCATTGGCTTCAGCATAGCTGAACTGTTTTACACTGAGGCTTAATACAGGATGTAATACACTAACAAATTTTTGTGCAACACTGTAAGTTATGTCAAGTTCTGGAGTTTCTTGTAGTGAGTAGTTCTGGTTAAATGTTTGTGTGATTAAAATCATAATGTCAGATTTGGATGGGTGATGTGTGTGTTTAAGTGATGTATCTGCATTTTGGCAGTGTTTGTCAGGGTTGGTTTTTTTTCTGATGGCTTAATTTTTAGCTAGTGCAACTGGTTATTCTGTTTCTTTTCTCTGAATTTCAGTCTCTTCACACTTTGTGTTTCACTGTCCATTTTCCTCGATTCCTGCTCTTAAGGGATTTCCCTATCTCTATCTGACCTTGACAGGATTCCTATTGTTTGATAACTGAGGACAGGATGAGGAAGGTATCTTTGAAACCTCTTGCATAACTTTATTTTAGCATTATGAGGTCCAAGTGACAGAGAAGATGATACTTCACTGAAGAATGAGTTCTTCAGGGCAAGTTTAGAGGAAGTATGATGATTGACTTGCAGGACTCTTCTATGAAAGTACTGATACATTTTTATATACTGTTTCATCACTGTTACTTGGCAAAATATGTAAACTTACCAACCCACAAAAAAACAAACAAAATAGATTAGTAAATACTGAGATAGTAAATCAGGCTGTCTTAAAAATTCAAGAAAAGAAACACAAATGCAAAGGACTCTTGTCTTCTAATGGGTACACTGTGTTAATCTTATTCTGAAAAGTCTTGCAGAGCAGTTGATGTCATAAGATGCTGTAATAAGATGTTCCATCTAGCATCATGCATTGTGTTTTTACTGCCCTTCTTTTTCCCAAGGGACAGTAGTTGCCATTAGGGGAAACTTTTTACTTTTCCTGGTGCATGGCGAGAGCATAGCCCAAGTCAGCACTGCAGCTTTGGATGAGAACCCAGCCCAGTTTAAAGGATTCTCAGGCTTCTGTTGGGATTTAGAAACACAGTGAATTTCTCTTAACACAACCAGCTGAGGTACGTGGATTGCTTTTGGAAGAGCAATACACCTTCTTGCTAATTCACCACAATTCCCTCTAAATAAATTCTAAAAAATGCTCAGAATGAAGAAAAGTTTTCTTCTAACGAAGAAAGACTAATTCATTTTAGGAGAACCTGTATCTTTGGTTAGTTTGTGATGCTTGTGAAAACACATGTCAATCTCTGTTTAAGTTTTTCTGGGACTGGGCTAATCTTTTGAAATGTGTGGACTCTTTTGCAAGGCATCCCTTAAATCAAGCATACTTTTCTGCCCATAATGTCAGAAAAATTGCAGTTTCCAATGATTTCGCCTTCATGGACTGTATGATTTGCAGTGTGAAACTTTTTCTTCCTGCAGAAGAAGTAATGATGCATTTGCTGTTAACATTTTAATTTCCAGTCTGTGGGATGTCACTGGGTATTCATAGATCTCACATGGTCGTAATATAAAGGACTGGCTTGCCTGCCCGCATCCTTTTAGGCAGATATTAATGAAACATGAGTGGACTTAGCACTTTAGTCTGATATGGCAGTTTCTCTTCTCTAAATTTCTGCTTATGTATATAACGTAATGAAGTACAACCTCTCTTTTCTCAGTTTTCCCATTGCCACACCCTGTAAAAAGAACTGAAACTACTTTGTGTCAGGGAAAAAATAAGTGTAAGAAGTGATTAAGTTAACAACATGAGAGGAAAGACTAGGGAAATCTGATTGTCCCTTGTTGTAAGTGGGGATAACTAGTACTACCTTTAAACTTGTCCCCTTTGTTGTTGGTAAATCCATGACGTAAGGACATGTGTCTTGGAGAATGGTGACACTGTAATGCAGCTTTATTTGGCCTTTGGGTTGACTTGCTTTCTTCATTTCCCCTATGTAAAACTGGGCTGCTCCCCTGTCCCACAAAGTACCATTTAAATGATGGGGAAGATTTTAAGGAGCACTTTTGCTCTGCAGCTGGTCTAATTAGGACTTAGAACTAATTGCAGTAGGTTGGCAGTCATTACTGACTTCCATACATCAGTGCATGATCTTTGAACAATTGAAGTCATGGAAGGATCCACTTACATACTTCTTCCTGTTTTGCTTTTTCAACAGTTACATCGCAAACCAGCAAAATTTGGAAAGTATCAATGACAATGAGGTTGGATTTTATGTTGGACTTAAAAATCTGTGAGTATGGGATACATTTTATACAGCTATTTTTTCTGTATTTCTTTTATAGAAGCATGTAGAGACCTTATCAAACTGTATGCCTAACTTTGTGTGTTACTGAGGAAAGTTGTAAATCTTGCAGTTGAGCCTTGTAGAAATTTCATCCAAACTCTTATTTTAATAGCTATTATCATTACGCTTTCCATTATATTTTAAATGAAGCATTCTAACAGTTTTATTTATTTACCCAGGACCGTGGTGGATTCAGGCTTAAGATTTGTGTCCCATCATGCATTTGTGAAAAACGTGAACCTACAATACATGTGAGTAAGAATAGTGTCTGCATTCTAAGTCAAAACTGCCCAACTCATATTAATTTATTTATTGTTAATTTACTTCTATCTCTTATCATTTGCTTCATTTAAAACTATTTTAACAAGACAGACTTAGGATGGTCTTCAATCGTTAATTGCCCTTAAATAAGATATATATGGTAAGAAACTGGCAGATCATAAAAACATAATGTGTGAAAAGACCGTCCAGTACCTTACCCTGTCTCTAATGGTGTACTTTGGCTGTGTCTTTTGTGATAAGTAATGTAGCTGGAAGAGTGCCTGTCTTGAGGGTATGATCTGCACACTGTGCATCACACTCAGTGACATGGGTTTGACTAGCTCTAGTCCGATTCTGTGAGATGAGCACATTTTAGCGGCTGCAGTGCAGGAGGTGCATGCATGGAGCACATCTAATATGATTTGACCGGTATATGTGCCCAGAGACTGTGACTTGACTGTGAACTGAAGTCCTGGGAGTGATACACTTTGAAAGCTCACTCAAGATCAGAACTAATGCACCCAGAGTAGAATATAGGAATAATGTTCCTTTCACACCCAGATGTGATTTGTAGTCCATGACCTTAAGGAAGCAGAATTTGCACCTGTGCAGTTTTTTGACTGTGTTTTACTAGATTTGTTATGGTTTAGATTTAGCAAAGGCTGAACTGATCAAAGTTCTCTTTCTACAACTTTTGTGCTTTCTAGTGGAACATACATAGAGTAGCTCACTTTGCTTCATATGTAGGAAAGTGTGGATCTAGTCCTGTAAAACACTGAGATCGTGTGAGTGGCTCAGTTCCTCACAAGTACTCTGTTTCAGCCAAATATTCCAAGTGTGTGCTTTAGTCCATACATCTTCGATAGATGAACTCTAACATGTATTAGCATTTAACCGAACTCTTTTCTTTTATCCTAGTGAGATTGGGAAGACATAATGCCAAACCTGGGCTTTGTAAGATACGTCCTTGTAAAAGGAGGGAACGGTTGAACAGAACACAGGGTTGATTTGATTGCTTTGCTCATGAGATGGAATCACTTTCTGACCTGTGTTTTCCAAAGAAGAGCACTTAATTTGTGTAAGGACGTGGACATGAATGTCCATTTCTGCCTAGACAGTAATTGCTGTCCTTAGTGTGGAACAGTCACCAGAGGAGTGTGAACCAGGTCTTATGAGCCTGTGACATTTATATTACTTAGTATAGTCATTAATAAGGAGCTTTTACTATAATCAGTTGTTAATATAAGGGAACTATGTGCCAGAGTAAATTCAAGTGTTTTCCTATGTAACAGTAGCTCAGTGAATTATGGTTGTAAACTATGAAACTCCATGAAGCCGAGTGCATGTGCACTGGCTGTGGAAATATGCAATAAGAACATACTGTCTGAGGGGCATATTTGCAGAGAAAGATTTAGTGACTCTGCTGGAAGAGAAGTGAGAGTCTCTCACTGTGCAATGAGGCAGAACAAAGCAAATTCAAGTCTGGGATCAAAAGGAATTTTATGTTACATTTTTACATCTTTTCCCCATTACCTTAGCTGCTGTGGGGGAATCTACTGGAATACTGTGTATAGATTAGGACACCCAATCTACTCATCTTGAAAGATGCTACAGAGAAAAGCAATAGAGCCATGAGGAACTTGTAAAGCAAATACTATAAGGAGGCTTAGATTCTGAGTATGTTCAGTGCAATAAAGATCGCAAAGGAACATACATCATTGCAATAGGACAAAGAATTATGATTTGAAAATCAAAGAGGGTTGATTTAGATTAGATAGAAGGAAGAAGTTTTTTACAATAAGGGTGGTGAAATGCTGGCACAGGTTGCCCAGAGACATGGTAGATGTCCCAGCCCTGGAAGCATTCAGGGTTAGGCTGGATGGGGCTCTGAGCAAGCTGGTGTAGTTGAAGATGTCCCTGCCCATGGCAGGAGAGCTGGAACTAGATCACCTTTAAAGGTCCCTTTCAACCCAAACTATTCTATGATTCTATGCTTCTGTGCTCATCTTATCTTTAAAAGAAGAGTAATCATGATGAGGAAAGCAATCGGCTCTCTCCATGACCATGAGTACAGTGTGAGAAATGAGTTTTGTTTGGAGAAAGATAAATAGAATTTTGGAAGACCTTCCCTGCTGTCTGGGCAGATAGACACCACAGAAGGTGCAACAACTGGTAGGGTCCTCTTGAGAGGCTTTTTTGCCTGTTGCCTTAGGAAAATGGGTTTCGTGCATTCACAAAGTGTGTCTGTCTCCAGTGTTTGCTATAACCAAAACTTATACAGGTAGACAAGTTTTCAGAAAACTGACAGTTGAACAGAACAGAGAGACCCTATTAAAGTTACCACTTCAGGGAAGAGTATCACTGCACATATGTGAGCTTCTAGGCTTTACAGAACTCACTTGGATAAGATGCCTTTAAAGTGTTTCAGCCATAGGAGGAACTTCAACTGGAGCATGCAGTCAAACTGGGACTAGGTATCTGCTGGTAAGCAGACTTTGCTAGAGCTGTAACTCATGAAGCTCCTTGTTAGAAACAAATTAGACTGACTTGACGTCTGTTCAGTTGATGTAGATGAATTCTTGATGCAGAATACTTACATTATGAACCAAGAGTTTATCCAGTCTCATACTGTGTTTTCTTTTGGTAGGGATTTAGTAATGTTGGCAGACACAGGATAAGCCCAGATAAGATGGGAAATATTAAATGGCACCAGCTGCTCTAGATGCATAGGACAAAGCAGTAAGAATGGAGGAATTTTTTACCAAGGCTGATCTGTTATCTCTGCAGAATGCATTTGTTTGTTTTCTTTGGCAAGTCATTATGCACACTAAAATGTTTCTGAAAGCCCCAGTGAATCATGGCGTATTGTCATCAGCAATAAAAATCCTGTTGACTGCCTATGAAGGAAGTATAGCTCCTGTTGTGGTTGGGACAGTGAAAACTATTAAGAGCTAAAAGAATTTCATTTTGCGAGGGTAATCTATGAGTACAGGTCTTTGAGAAGGCTTACATTTTATTTTGAAACTAATTTTTTACTATCTCGTAAAGAAAACAAGAAGCATTTTTCTGAAGATTGATGTAACTGTATAAGCATTAAGTTTGCTATGATACTATTACAGCTTTCTTTTTTGTTCTATGAAAAATCTTTTGATGTAGTTAAGGAGCTATGTTACATAAAAGTAGTATTTATTTTATGAATTATACAAGAGTATAAGTTTAAAGGAAACTTATTAACACACGTTTCCTTAAGCCCTTTTTTGTCATTTCCTAATTTTCTTGGGAAAGTTCATGTGGCCCAGGTATCTTTCTAAAATTGTCTGTCATGAGAAGATTGGAGTAATAACATAAACAACAGGAAAACAAATGTCCTAATAGATGCTATTAAAATGTAATTAATAGCCTTGCTCATCTAATTCTGGTTTCACTGCCTGAAGACTCAAGTTAGCCAGCAGTCTCATTTAAGTAGTGCTGTAGTTTATAAGCTTATCTGCTGCTAACAGTAGTTTAATGGGCCTGTGTGATACACATGCATGGTATATTGTCAGTGCCTTTAAATGTGAAAATATTTCATAGCAAGTGCCTATTCACAAAAACTTTAAAAAATAGTTGTTGTTACGTGCCAGGCTGCATCTAAGTGCATCGCTGAATCACAGATTGTGAATCTAGTGTATATATACAGCTCCAGGTATTAAAATGTGCTTGTAGCTCTACACTCTTCCAGTTTAGGCAAGACAGCCAAAACAAACCATTTGAGACCAACCTTGCTGCAGATTTCCCATTGTTTGCACTCAGGGCTGGTTCCAGCCATAGGCAGAGCAGACTGTTGCCTGTGGAGGGAGACTGAGTGTAGCAAAATGGCCTTGTCTTCACCTCTTTCCCCAAGTTTTCCTTAGATCTGTTCCCTCCTCTTCTTTCTTGCCTCCCCTTTTCAGAAGCACGATAGGTGATAGAACTGTGCCCATGTTGCTAGCTCTGTAAATCTTCATGCAGTTTCTCAATCGGGTTTCGTTCTACTCGTATTGCCACTGTTTTGCTTTTAGCTGATTTAGGGCTACCAAGTTTAAAGTGAGCTTGATATTTTCCTGTAAAATATAGGCATACTTTTGACTGAATTTGGGTCCTCTCCTCAAGTTTAGCTTTGAGGCAAGACTCTGTACTCTTGACTTTTTTTTCTATAAGAAAACGACTCTTTAGAACCTCAGATGTATTTTCTTTGGGCTGCTAACCGTGGTCTTTTTATATGTAGTTGAATTGGGGAATTAATTCATATTTTCTTTCCATGAAAGTGGAAGTGGGATTGTTAACTACTTCAAAATAAACCTGGCAGTTATATCTTTCACTTAACATGAATTAAGGAAACCATGGTAGGCATCTCTGTAGTAAACAAAATGTGCTCACTTTATGAAAAATATATATATATAAATAAATTTACTGTCAAAGTATTGCTTAAGGTGATAGATTTATAGCAGTGGTCTGCAGGCAAAGCCCACTGTATATCTGGTTGTCTTTTGGGAAAGGTAGGATTTTTTTGATCTGCAGGTGAGAGAGGCAGGTGCATGCCTTGTTTGGCAATACCACAGAGGCCTCCACACATGCCGCTTGTCAGTGTGGGAACAGGAGGGATTCTCCTGTGTGGTGAGTGAAGAGTTGCCCATGGTGGGATGGGGTTTGATGTGGCTCCATGTTGAAGGCGAAAGCCCAAGTCAGTATGAGGATCCAGCTTCTTTTATTTAACCTCCTAACACAGAGCATATGCATACTAGGAGAAAACTCACAGTGATGGTTTTTGCTTAAAAAAAACATAACTTCTATTCTGTATGCAAACGGTGCTTTAATGTTGATTTATCCGATCAGGGTCCATGAGACATTTCCACCAGCATCTGCCATAGGTCAGTGCAGTTCACCTGACTAATGAAATAGTAGCTCCTGTGTTTTGCTCTCACACGTAAGAACCAGTCAATTTGTTAACTTCAGGCTCCTGTTTGCCGGAAGGAATCAGTGACGAAATATAAATATAATCTCTCTGATTCTGTTATAAACATTTGTAGAAGATCCAACTTGTAATTTCTGTGAAAATTAACTTACACTCAAAGATCAACAGCTGAAAGTTGGGAAGTAAACACTGTGTTCTTCAGTCAGATTAAAAAAAAAAGATACTTAATCCCTGGTTTTAAATGCAATGCAATGCTAAGTGTGGAGCCCCTATGGCGCCTTTATAATGCCACATAAAACTCATGGTATTTTGGCTCATAACACTGATTTTCACTTTACTACTGGCAGTTAAACAGTTTAGTGCTCTCACTATCTTTAACTGGTAGACTGATAAGACTGTACAGAAACAGCGTTATTTTGCTCTGGGGTGAAGAAGGCAGTTTTGTAAGCCTGTGAGGGGAGGAGTATTTCTGGTTCAGATCAACATTTCTTTGCTCTGCGTAATGGGAGAGGACCTTTCACTTAATTACCACTGGAAATGGTAAATGCTTAATTGACATAAAAAAGTCCAATATAGGCATTTTACAGTTGTCCTTTTGATCTTCCGTGTGGGTGCATATTGCACATGCAATTTGAAAAGAACAACGAAAAAGCTCTGATGTAGATGTGTGCTAGCATGTGAGGAGGGCTTACATGAGTACAGAGTTTGGTGCAGCATCAAAGAAAGGGATACACCCATTTCACATGAATAAATTGAGCATATAATTAACACCTGGACTTTACAAAATGCTTTTGAAACACAGTTAAATCTGCTGCTTTTCTGCAATTGACAAAGTGCTAAAAGTAGAAAGATTGATCCCTGTTGAGTTTATTTTGAATGTATTTGACGTTAGATGCTGACTGGATTCAAGCCCTTGAAACCCTTCAAACCATAAAGTGGGACTGAACACTGTCCTTTTACAATTGAAGTCAAAGCACTTTAAGAGCTGGTTCAAATTCTTAATTGCTTTTTCAAGAGACAAAAACTGTATTTTTGGTGTAAGAAGAAGAAGTTCTAATTAATGCAATCTTTCTCTTTTGCCATAGCAATTTATCCGGAAACAAGCTCTCAAGTTTGTCCAAGAAGCATTTTCGCCATCTGGGTTTGTCTGATCTGTGAGTTGTCATTTCTTAAAATATATGTTTATTTTTGGCTGGAATGGAAGAATAACACTTCAGAGTTTGTTCTCTTCAAGGTAGAGGTCCATCAGGAATTAGGAGTGAAATTCTTGTCCAAAGAAAGCATCGATGCTGGACACTTAAACGCAGAGAAATTTTCATTCCAGGGCTTCAAAAAGGTTACATGTATATTTTAAAACAATATAGAGGTCAAAATAGCCTCTTTCTTCAGCTTTAAGGTATTTTATTGTGAGATTACTTCACACAAAACTACTGGTGTTTATATTAAGTATTTGAACTAGTGAAAATACAGTCTTTCATAGATCTTCATACCAAGATTGTCTCTCATTTTCTTATAGTGGCTACACAGCTTGTATGTATGTGGCTGGCTATTGAAGAATATTTTTATTTTCTCAAATTCTTGAGTTGCACTGTGCTTTGTATAATTGTTTAGCAATGGAAGCACTGCTAAACATTTATTTATTGATTGTTTCAATATAAACATTTTTATTCTCTGTTACATCAGCCTTATTTTCTTATTGATATATGTTCCAAAATTTTGGTCATCCTGTGCCTTCTCTGCTAATATGCAGAGAGCCTGCAGGAATTCTGGGAGAGCTGGGGCTGCAGAGGAGAGGGAGTTTGCTCTCCTGGATCTCAAAGCAAAGTCAGAAGTTGTCCAAAATGCCAGTCCAAGAATGAAGCACCAGACATGCAATCCTAGGCCTCTTCTGGTGAACTTCAGCATGGGAGAAGTGAAATGAGCAAGTCTCGGTGCCACCAAAAGAGGTTATGCCCCTTAGGTGTATTTTGTGGATAATTAAGTTGGTATAATTATTTTCTTTATGACCCAGGGGACACTGCTCACTGGAATTTTCTTCCATAACTTTGCAGTTTGTTGAGCTCTCTAATGAAGAGAGTAGCTAGTTGCAAAGCTCTCCCATTGCTCCATACCCTTTGTTGTTCTGTTGCTTCTCCATGAAGAAGCAGGGCAAAGGTATTGGGAGTGAGCCAGACATGGGAAAAATGGGTAGTGTGAAGGTTAAACAGAGCAGTATTTGAGGTATGGAGGCAATGCGTGATGAGGTACAAGTTGGGACAAAACGGGCATACAAAATGGAGGTAGAGTGTTGTGGGCTTGGGAGAGGGTGTGTAAGACTGGACAAAATGAAGTTATGTAAACAGATGTTGTGATGAAGTGAGATAAACAGACATGAGGGAAATGAGGAAAGAAAGTGGAGGGATAAAAGCCTGAAAGGAAGACAAACAGTGATAAAGCCAGTATAGCTGAACAATTCTGTTGTTAGGTGTTTAATACAGAGCTGGAAGATCAGAAACAGGAGAGAAGGAAGAGTGTTGGTAGGTGAATCTGAGATATGAATGTTGCCATAAATAGCTTCTGAGGAAATTCCCCTAAATCTGACAAACAAGTGTCTTTGTCCTGTTAGTACTCTTGGAAATCAAAACATAAAGGGATGAGTAGTTTAGGATAAGGTGTAGTAGAGGATATTCACCAGATATTACAGAGAAGGACATGCCACTTTGAAAGATTTCTTCTAGAACAAATGAACTGCAGCTGTAAAATTAGAGCAAACAAGATAAAGAGTCGGAATTTGCTTTCCGTAGGTCAGATTTTTTCCTTCACACAAGTGTCTGTAGAGGATCACTATGCGTCCAGAATCCTGCCAGTGATGTGCCTAACTTCCTAGATGAGTTTAGCACAAAATAAAAAGTAGAAGAAGAGTGCTCAGCCCTCGGTCAAGAGACATTTCTCTTTACCAGGAAGCTATAGGATGAGACAGAAGATGGAAATAAATCTCACTGTTTTGAAAACGCGTGTCATAGGCTTTGACCCAAGGAATCATCATGTTCATACTGTGTCTTGCACAAACAATTTTTGTTCGTGCTGTGGTGGTGTGAAAGTCCAGCGGATGACTTCTGTAAATACAAATTGCTCCTTCAGACACTTTTGAGGATCCCTGCAGTTGTTTCTCCGCAAAGAACTTGAGATGGCTTTTGGGGGAACAGGTTATGGCTCTGATAAGGTGATTTTTTCATGATTTGCACACTTCATGTCTTCAGGAGGCATTTATTAGCATAGATTCTGCAAGAAACTTGCGCTTCTGTACATCGAAAATACCTGTGAAACTTGGTTAAGAATGATTGTTCTCCTGGATAATGAAATGCCTTAAAGAGACACTTGCTCGCCCACTTTATTGGATCTCATGTATGCCAGTAGAAGAAAAAAATAATACTAGTCACTGTTTATGAAGACATGTTTTTGTTCATGTTTAACTTGCATGTAATTTTATTAATGCAAGTATTTAACTTGCATTACACTGTTGTGTAGTTTTGTTAAATGTTAAAACTAGAACTTAGTACATTTGCTAACCTGTGGTTTAAATTCCATGCAGGGTACCGTATGAATTTCTATTTCAGGACTATTTTTTCAGTTAGTGTTTCTTCATTACATTGCCTGCGGTTTTACTGTGAGATTTTTCTAGAGTGTTGTAGCAGATGAATTTTAAAGATTAGGTAAAATCCTTTTTTGTGATTGAAGTTTGTTAGAGTGTGTGTATGATTCAAGACTGCTTGACTTTATAAAGAATTTACCACCCCGCAGCAGTAAACCATTTCTGAGGTAACTGAGTGGTGGCTCAGGTGTAGAAGAGATGAATTCTAATCTCTTCTTGATCTATGAAATAAAATGGAGCTTCTTGAGTGGCCATTCTCCATGTGCTCCTGATTTACGCTGATGAATTGGAAGTAGTAGCCAGGTCCCCTGAGTGGTCTGTCCTGCCTATGATATTCTGGATCCTCAGTGTGTGCAGAACTTAATTCCCTACATGGAAGCTGTTACTAACTTGGCGGCTTACATTGTACTGAGTTTACCAAGGGTACATGCCTTCCTTAACCTTCCTTACTAAAGGATTCGACTTGTATTTTCACAAGTTTCACATTTTTCAGTTGAATGCTTGGAGCCCCTCTGCCCCTCATTTTTTTTAATATATGCGTGACAAATTCTGCCCTCTAAATAAATTGGTGTTTTTTCCTGTAGGATATTGGCGGACAATCCATTCAAGTGTTCCTGTGAAATCATGTGGATCAAGAAATTTCAAGCGACCAAGTCTTACACAGAAACTCAGGACTTATATTGCATAGATGACAACAATAAGAGGACAGCCTTGCTGGATATGAAGGTCCCAAACTGCGGTAATATTCTTTTAACATAAAACTACTGCTAAGTTATTGTGAGCCAGGAAAAACAAACATGCCTTTTTACAAGGTTCTTCTCAGGATGACAGCAATGCTCTAAAGGAAAAGATTTCAGTGGAGATATTAACCACTCAGTGGTCTTTTGCCCCACATGGAATAATTCTGGGAACTTCATAGAATCATAGAATCACAGAATATGCTGAGTTGGAAGGGACCCATCAGGATCATGGAGTCCAACTCCTGGTACTGGACGGGACACCCCAAGAGTAGCACCATGTGCCCAAGAGCATTGTCCAGGCGCCTTTTGAACTCAGACAGGGTTGGTGCTGGGACCAGTTCCATGGGGAGCCTGTTCTGGTGACCAACTAACCTCCTGATATACAACCTAAACTCCCCCGACTCATCTTCATACCATTTCCTTGAGTCCTGTCGTTGGTAACAAGTGTAAAGAGGTCAGTGCCTGCCCCTCCTCTTCCCCTCGTGAGGAAGTTGAAGACCTCGGTGAGGTCTCCCTTCAGTCTCTTCTAGGCTGAACAAACCAAGTGACCGCAGCCATGCCTCGAATGACTTCCCTTCAAGGCCCTTCACAGTTCGTGTAAAGGTGTTTGTTTTTTTCTTGATCCTTTAGGAATGTACCATTATTCAAGTGCAGGGAAACAGAATATTGATTATGGATAGCACACAAATATATAGAACACATGTGCCTTTGTTGAACTAAATATTAGTGTTTCCAAGCTCATTAGACATTCATAGCTCAGTTTTACCTCCTTGATTTTTTTTCAGGTATTTATAGTTAATGAAGTCTTTATTTTCCTTCAAAAATACTAGTACTAGGACCATAGGAAGAAAATTCAGCACTGCATGCTACTTGCGACAGATTAGCTCTGTTCTTCATGCAAATAAAACTCAACTGAGTTCACTTTAAAGGCTATACAAAAGAGTTATATCAAGCTTAGGTCTGTGGCATATTGTAGCATGTTGTTTTCAGATATATGGGTCTAGAAAAAATGGAAAAATTATATAACAAGAAGGCCATCCCCTTACCTTTTTTATAAACAAGTTTACTGCCTACGTATTGTCCTGGGACAGCTGGGGAAAGGTTTCACTCACTAGCTAGAGATTTCTGGAAGCAGAGTGGTAAGCTCTGGATCCCCAGCAGCAGGCAGGCAGGAAGGAAATGGAGCAAGGAGAACTTCATGGAGGGCTGATGTGGATAGGAAAAGCTATGGAGTGAATGTGAACAGTAGGAGAAATTACACCTTTTCTCCTTCCATCTTGCCCATTGAATGTCCTTTTCTCCACTGCCTGTGTGGAGGGTGTAACATCCTCTGGTAGCAGCTGCCAGCAAAGAACAGCCATGGTGGAGACCACTGCAGGCCCAGCAAGTGCAGCATTTAGTGTCAATAATGTGTTTTGGGGCCACATATCTGGTGGTCTTGTGGTCCAGCTTCTTTCTGGGATCAGGTGTGGTGGCAGAAATGGTGTTAGTGTCTGGTGCAATGACAAAACCCCCACGTGTTCAGAAAGTCTTGTGAGCTGCAGAGTTGGTCTTGTGTGCTCCAGGATCTGATTTACCTGAAATGGGAGATGTGATACCTAGCTGAGCTAAATGGACCCAGCCTTCTGCTCCAGCTGGATGGACTAGAAGGTAGATTAACGTGCTGGGTGTAGAGAGGTTGGTTGTTGGACTGAAATCAATTATTGCAAAAGAGAAACTCCAGCACATTTTGTAACATTCTTGGCTGGCACATCTAGAAGCTACCAGGTTGCTAGGATTTTCCTTTGAAAACTTTTGATGTTAAATACCCAGAATTAAACCTGTGAGAGATTTGTTCTTTCCCCTGATTTCTTAACCATCTGCAGCCAAAACAGGCTTGTCTCTGGGCCCTGGATGCTGTGTAGGTGCATATGTGTGTACACATGCGTGCATCCTGTGGGCATATCTGGACTAAAATACTTGTCATGACAAGGGAAGGAGATACTTCCAACTAGAGGAGGAAAAGGAGGAGGGAAGGTGAGTATATACAACATTTAGACTGGAATTTGCAGTATGTGTAATTTGCATATGGAAAACATGCATGGTATTGAAGATCTGAGTGGACGCCAGCACATGCCTACAGATCTTTTATGTTAGTTTATAGGGTCCAAATATCACCAAATGTTAAATATTTTTTTGTCCCCTTTTTTCCCCTTTTCTTTTAGCAGTTGTTTCCTCTTAGTTTACTTTTTCAAAATGGACCAGTGCAGGACATAGATTTTTAATAAAGATGACAACACATCCTTTTCCTAGATACAGAGTAGAGAATCCCCGGTGAAGAGCAATGGCCATACTGGTGGGCTGTGTTCTGGAAGGTATCTGAAAAATCCAGTGCATGACTCTTGATTTCAGTATCTTTGCAGATATTTTTCTGTATTTTAAAGGACAAGACTTAGCTTCAAAACAAAACCACTGATGAAGCTGGTTTATTTCATTTCCAGAACCTTTTGAGAGGCTAATGTGTAGAACTGAAATAGAAGAAGAATTCAGCTTTTGACATACTGAGTTTTTTTTTCCTGTGAACTCTGTGACTTTTTTAGCTCCCTTTGATGTGAAGAGAAATATTTGGGCATGTAGGCTTCTGCATTTTCTTAATAAAACATTTTCTGTGCTTTTCTAATTTTCTCTGCTAATGAAGTGATTTCAGCTCATCTCCTTGTTGAATTTGTTTTTTCTTTCTTTTTAATTTATAAACTAAGCAAACGTGCACTTTTCTTTGTGTTAAGGTGTTACAGTACTAACTACTTCATAGTGTTACAGTAAGAGGCCTATGCAGGCCTCTTAGTAACGGGAGGTCTTTTTGCTGTGTACTGGGAAGTAGGTAGAAGCCAATGTGGTTTCTTGATCTTGGCTTTGGTTTGTAGGTAATTGATGAGAAAATTAACAAGTTTCTGTGGTACTTTGCTAACTGTTTCTATGGTGGAAGTGTTCAATAATGTGCTGATTAAAGATTGATTGCAATTTAGATGTCATCAACTTTGTGATTCATTTTCTTGAGGTTTGAAGTCAGGTGTACTCACTATCTAGAAGATTCTTTCCAGCTGCAATATTGAAAGTGTCAATCAATAATTATTTTTCCAGCTGCATTTGAAATGTATGCAGATATGATGAAAATTGTCAAATTCTTCTAAGTTTTAGGTTCACATGTAATTACTGTGTCAAAGATTTTCAAGTTGCATCTACTGCAGTAGTAGAGCCTTTTGTGTATAGAAATGGTGGTGTTCAGTTTTGCCATTCTCACAGCATTTGCCAGTTGTCTACAGCATGGGCAGCACCACCACCGGGGACATCTCCCTTTGTTTCCATCTGATAAATAGCATTAGAACATCAATAAAGAGAACTAAAAGAGTAAACACTTTATTCTTACTAATGCTTCTAAGCTCTGCTGGCTATTATCACCAGTGTCTTAAGTCCTTGGAAGCAAGGCATGTTCTGTGCCTTGGGTAAGGTCACTCAAAACACTGTCAGTCTGCAGATCACCTGTTGCTTACTGAATGCCAAGGAGGCAGGACCACATCCTTGGAACTGATTGTTGATGTGTTATTTGCTCCCACTGATAGACATTCAGTCACTGAGCCGTTATCATTGATTTTGGTGATACTGGAAGAAGTCTTCTTATCTTCTTGTGTTTCAGGAGAAGGCGTAGCCTCTACAGCTGTCTCTGCAGTCCTGTGCAGATTTTGTGTTGCCTTGCATCTCAGTCTGGTTAATGGCATTTTGCCTTGTCTGGCCAATTTAGTTTTGTATTTGCAGATGTGATGCTTAATCTGTCTTTCAGTTTTGCTTACTGTACCAGCTTTGGATGCTTTTTTATCATATATTGTTTCTTTAGGTGCTTTCTTTCTTGTCACTGGTCAGGTATGCTAGTTGTAATCTACCGAACAGTGAAATTAGTTCCCTGTGCTAATTTGTTTTGCATATCAATAAGGTATGTTCACACTGGCAGGCTGTTTACATCTGCAGCCAGTCAGTGGAACTATTGTCTAGTCTAAGAGCTATGGGATTTAATGAATGCTTACATTCTTTGCCTGTCTCTTCTCTCTCACACAAACTACCATGGTGTTGCTCTTAGTGTATACTAAGATACTAGTGTTTGACTGACAGAATTCAGAACTTGTTGTAATGTAGAGTTTCAAGCTAAAGTAACTGCTTGTCCATTTCTTGCTTGTTGGAGAAACCCATGATTTTTAACAGGCAGTTGCTCAGATGACTGAGGATAGTCTGGAACTGTGTCTAGCTTCATTTAAGCCTGTTTCTGGTGAATGGTTTTTTTTTCGTGCTAGAGGTAAATAAGTAAATGGCAGTACAAGACTGGAGGCAGGTTGTTATAAATTCTAAGGAGGGAAAAAGGCAAGCTGAAGGACTGACACATTTGCTTCTCTGAATTTACAGAAAAGATTTGTAGTATTACTGAACCAATAAAATAAGCATTAGATCTTAGGCAATCACAGTATACAATGCTGTCTAAAACCACAAGCAAAGGCATAATCCAGTGGGTGTTGACATTTTTTTGCACTATCAGCCAGATTTCATCGATAAGACTATTAGAAGGAGAATATTACAGGGAGAATTAAGTGAGTTTAAAAAATGCCTTAAACATTCTCAGTGTTTACATTTCAGAATATTCATGTGTTCTCTAGCCTGTGTTGTTTATTTTGGCACAAGAACTAGATGTGGTGCATGATGTGTGGTGGCAAACTGTTCTTATTTTCTGTGTAAGAGTTCTAGTTCTTATCTGTGATCGTGGGCTATCTGAAAAACTTCATTTTTAGCGAGACTTTGACAGTAATGGGGTTTCACTGTTGCTGTCAAGTTTAGTTAAAATTTTCCAAACTTAAGTAAAAGAATTTTCTGGCTTTTAAGTGGAAATAACCAATAATTTATGGAGTTTGAAAAGGCAACAGGAATGTCATTTTCAAAGATAATACATAACTTCCTTCTGAACATGCAACATTTATCTATTTGTGAATCAAACATCAGCTTTCATACAGATGTTTAGACATGACCATCTACATAAAGCAGGGATTGTGAATGATGATAGTTGAGCGGCATGTGGCATATGTGAATGTCTCATATCAAAAAAAAGGCCGATTTTTGTTTGATAATTCTGATTCAAGTTCTGCTTTAATGTCAATGAAGGAGATTGGTAATACAAAGGAGGTTAGAAATAGAAAGTAGTAAAGCATTATCCAAGGGAAAGAAGCGTGTCTGGATCACTCAAGTATTGTCTCTGAACTCATCACATTGTGCAGGTTTACAGAGGTACTCTCTGTGCCTGACATGACACATCTGTGTAAGTGTGGAGCACTGATCTGCTAAGGAGAACAGCTCTTTGACTCTTTTCTGGTGGTATTCTTGCTTTGCTCTATCTAGGTGAAGATTGATGGCTAGATAACTCTTGCCCGGAAGTCTAAAGAATGCTCTTTGCTTTAAAAGGGGAAACCTTTCTTCAAGGCATCTCTTCAGTAATATGCTTGCCATATGGTATACTTGGTACCAAAAGTGAAACCCATCATTTTACTTTTTTATGTTGTTCTCTGAAAATATTCCTGTTTCAGGACCACGTGTTTATCATGTCGCAACTTTAGACAGATCAGCATTAAATTGAGTGTTTTCTGGACACACATGAAATTGTACCATTAACAATACAGGGATTGCAACTGCATTACATACACTTAGAGGATAAGAAGCCATTTGTTAGAGGTTTGCATAAGCTAGTTTAGGCCTCATTAACTTACACTGCAAAGGCTCTTTGGCTCTAAGTTCATCTGTTAAGCTTGTGGCTGATGTATTCATCCCAATGGCACTACCTGTCTTTGCTATTCTTTCGAAAGCAGTTTTGGATCATCTGAAGCTTAAATGCCAGGTTAGAACATTTTCTCCAGCTGTAATTTAATTTCCTTAGCCATTCAGAGAACATGGTTGGATACCTTCATGATACTGCTAGCAAGGGAATTGTTGATAAGGTTGATAGCTTCTATAAAAACACATCATCTCAAAATACTTGCAGACAAAGTATTTATATTATTACTGGGGACCAGGTCAGGTGCTGCGAGATCCTATTTTGTTTAGCACCTTCCTATTAGAATCCAGATTACACCTGGGGGTGGATCTTAAAAGAAAGGTCCTGGGCAAAAGTTAAGGAGCTGATGTAAACCTTGGAAATGTAATTCTTTCATCTGGTTTGAAATATCAGCAGCAACCTTCAGAACTTCTGTAGAGATTGACTGCAGATGACAACTCGGTGTCCAAATGAATTTGTGCGGGTGCACATCTGTTGGTGGTTTTTGGCTGCTCTGCATCCATGATGGCATTTGAAGCCCTGGATGGGGTGACAGTTCTGTGGAGACTGTGCTTCTTGCTGTGGTTGTGAGGATGAGTTAGCAAGTCTTGTGGTCTTTGCTGTGGCATGTGCTGGCTCTATGTAAAGAAGTTTGCTTCTAGTGAAAATTTTAGTTAAGTATGGAGTGATGGAGTGTTTAGAGGCAAAGTAAGAGTGCATTTGATCTTGGAAAGCATACTTTAAATTATGCTCATCATCTTCTGGTAGAGACTGTACTTGTTTAATTGTTTTCTGTAAAGGTTCCTGGTTAAAAGTGACAATCAGGCATGCCATGAGAAGAGGCAGATTTCTTTTAGTATATTAAAATATTTGGGTGGCTCAGTAAGCTGCCATATCACTCATTCTGCCTCCTGAAAGAAATACGTTCTGCCAGACCTGTGCAAAGGACCATTGGTACATTTGGTCATTGTGGAAAACATCCATCAATATTTGGTGTGCCACATGGCAAGCATATGTCTATTCAGTGGTGATTCAATGCTTTATTTAATGGCTATGTATTCTCCTGAAGATTTGAGGAAATCTTGATGCAAGGCAGGTTTTTTTAATTTACATTCGCCCTCGGTGGGCAGAGTATGGAAATCTGGGGAAATGGGACATAATCCTGGATTCATTTTTATCTTTCTCTCTTATACCTCTAAGATTAACACCTTTACTTTCCATTTCAACCCATTGAAAATTTCAAGTTTTTGTGTTCATGATGGCAAAATCCTAGGAAGTGATGGAGAGTAGTGCATGGTGGTTAGTATAGTGAAATGAAGACTGAAGAGGAAAGAGATCTTAGAGCTTCAGAAAAAGAATGGAGTTGGGAATCTTTGGGCTCCAGAAGATAAATGGAAGATGAAAATTTGTTTTAAATGTTCTTTATTTCTGGTAATTCTATATATTATTTGCCTAACATATTTTTTTAATCTTCATTGAGTATGTTTGTGCTTGTCATCTTGTTACAATTTCTCTGAGACTTCTGCAATTTTCTATGTATTGAGCATTTTGCTTCTGTGGTTGTGATACAACAGGAAATGGAAACAATTGTTTATGTTTCTTTAATTCATGCTTTGTGTGTAAACTTTTGGGGTATCCTTTTTATAGTCCTTTGAAGATGCAGCCAGGCTGCTTTTTGACCGTGCCGTTCTGCAGACTTCAGTGGAAACATGCCCACTTCCCCGGTGGCTGAAATCTGGCTCAGAGCTTGTTGGCTGCAGGTTTTTCTTAAGGGAAACCCAAGAGGTGAATCACATATCCAACAGCTCTTATCTTTATAGCTAGAATTACTAGAAAGTTTCTTGCTGTTTTTTTTTTAAACCCTTGAAAGCACATAGGAAAAGACCTCTGGAATTTGTAAACATTGCTGCCTTTTCAAACAAGGCACAATTTCAGTAGAATGATACAAGGAAAATCTGTTTTCCCTGCATTGATACAACCTGTTTTGAGCCAGTAAGACCTCTGAAATTTGCAGATCCATGTGACAGTTCATAACAAATTGCGTTGTCAACCATCCTGTTTTCAGGCTCCAGACAGTAGAAGCAGTGGTTGTTACCAGGCTGTACTGTAGTGATGTAATTAGTTGTATGTTTTCTCCCTAGAGTGAAAAAGCCAAACCAAAACCAAGAACCCTATACCGTATTGGAACCTTGTGTGAGGAAAGTAGGCTGATTTGAACCACTGTACCCTAAGAATTGCAGTGGATGTTTTATAAATCAGTGGTTCTGGTAGTCTGCCTCGGTTCAGTTTGATAGATGGTTGCTGCCTCAGTATTAATTTAATCATTCTGTGTCTGATCTATTTATTAAGAAGATGATTAAGGATTTCAGGTAAGGATTAAAATTACCTGGTTAAAAATCAGATGCAGAAAAAAACTGTCATTTTTTCCTAGTAGCTACTTGTTCTTATCACACAGCACATTGACCTCCAAAAGCATGCCAAGCAGAAAGGAGATGTCATGGGCCACATTGAAAACCATTTAGTGATACTCTGTCATGTCTAGACTCCTGGGAGTTTGTCAAGAGGCTGATGAAAATCAGGGACTTAGTGTGCAAAGGATGGCATAAATGAATGCAATATTGAATTTACGGTATTCTCTCAGATACTAATTTTTCCGTCATGTAATTTCTTAGGTATTAGTGAGGCTAATTGACCGTATTGAGAGAATTTTTGAAGGTTTTTGAGCAACTGAACAAATCCTAGGGTTGAACAGGTGAAAGTTGAAGCAGAAAAAGTGAATCTGGTAATAATTTTGTAAAACTTTTTATAACTGCAGAAAGTGAAACAGTATCTTTATAGTGGTGGATTTGCTTCTTCTGGTTTAAGACCACCTTCTTTTAAAAGTTCCTTTAGTATACTGGCTAAGGTGTTCTTGGTGCTGAGATTTGAGTTACAGACTAGAGTTTTTATTTCTGTGTTAGATCATTTCCCTCCTTTGACATACAGTGACAGTCTGGCTCTGGGGAGGCCAGTTTAAGTTTTCTGTAGAAAGTAATAAGTAGCAACATGAAGACTTGGAAAGCCCTCTAGGAATATAGGCACATTAATTTTCTTAATTTCTACAGACAGTTGTGTAGCCAAATATAGTAGTAACCTTTGAAAATGGCATCCAAAATGTTGGTTTTGTGGTTGCCCAAGTCCCAGCTGTGCACGGGGAAGATCTGAGTCATTCCCTGGTGATGCTCAACAGTTTCACTGTCTGATGGCTTCAGGCCATCCTTTTGCGTTAATGGTGGTCTGTGAAGGTAAATGCCCCCCCACAAACCTTACTTAAAGGAGTGTTTGGTTTCTCCTAAAGCATGAGACGATGTTTGGAGAGACTCAGATGACATAAACTAGTTCCTCCTGCTCGTCTCTAGCTCTGTCTAGTTATGCTGGGGTAAGAGAAGTGACTACTTATTCTAATCCAGAGCCGCCTGTTCCTGGGAATAAAGTGTAATCGTGCTGATTATGAGAAAATGCATTCTGTATGTGGTGAAAGCACATAGCTAATATATACCAGTGCATAATGGAAACACATGGATTTTAGTGTATGCTTTCATCTCTCGAACTGTGTTACTGTCTTCATTACAGTTTAAAGTTCTCAGTAGCAGGTTCTGTCCTCCCATTTTTGCAGAGATTGAAAAGCTTTGAATAGATTATTGAAAAGAAAGAGGAATTGAAAAACAAAATAAAACAAAGTGGTCTTAAAAAGATCATTCAGAAACCCTCTTTACTCTGTTCCACCAGAATAGGAGAGTACTCAATATAATTTGAATGTCAGTGAGAAATTCCAGAACTTGTAAAAGGAAGTAGCACTTGTATACAGTCTGTATACAGCTCAATGCTGCAGAAGGTTAAAGAAGAATATAGCAAACTTGAAAAATCAGTCGGATACTAGCAGAGTTATTGCTGATATCCAGAGTTATAATAATTAATTCTATCAAAGTTTGGAACAGAGATTGCATTTTGAGCTTTGAGGCATGGAGTAATCTGTCTGACAGATATCAAGATGAAACTTGCAGAAAGATGATGTCATGTCTACCTTGTATAGGCCCTTATGCTACAGTCTAATCTTACTATTCTGGCAGTATACAAAAGTATTTGAGTATGCTATCTGATAGTTTGTATCAACTGCTGTTTACAAAGTCCTTTAAAATGTGTATCCGTATCACCAAAAGTGATAACCATCTAAAACACTGTATTTAACCAAATTAACTTGTGAGTAAAGGCAGTGTGGTTGGATATCTCTGTAGTTGTGTAAGAGTAAAAGTGTTGCTGGCCGATATAAATGGTCTCACACTACACTGAGCATACAAACTGAGCATGTGGGTATGTTAAGGTCCATTGTGGTTTTTTAAAATACAGTTGTTTTTCAGAACAGGTTTTGCTGCTTAGTGTCATTGCTTTGCTGGTAAAGGCAATGTATCACATGTCTAGATAAGCCCTTATGTGACTGTCTTGCTTTTCCCAAATAAAGCCACATCTCAACTAGTGTGGATTCTGCAGTGGAGCAGTCTAGGTGCCACTGGAAATAAAAGCAAAATTAGCTTGTAGTTAAAGCACACTATCTCAATATTTCTAACCAGAAAAAATGAATCCCAAGACAATTCTTGTGTTTTCCACCCAAGTTATGACTGGGAAAAAGAGTAAAATGAAACACACATAATAATGTGATTTCTGATCTATTCTGTTTCTAATTCTAACTCTAGTCTATTCCATTCCATTCCATTCCATCCCATTCCATTTTTACTGTTTAAGATGCAGGGGTCTTGCAACTGGTTTTTAGTGTAACTTTATGAACATGCAGAATAGTAAAAACTATTATTTTACAGCCTTCTGGCAGAATACAGCATGACGTAGCTGTTTCCATTAGAGATGTAACACCAACATGACATGTGCAGACTTCTGCAAATAAACAGAGCTAGATCTAGTTCTGGGTGGGAACCAGAGCCAGTACCAACTGAATTAAACTTCGGTTGCTTATCCTGTAAACAAACACATTGCAGGAAGAAGTTCTCTCAAAACTTAACAGCTATTAAAGGAGAGCTCTAAGGGACCAAAGTTTCCTTTATTTTTGCTTGCATGAGAGGTTTCACTTAAAATGGTGTGTTAGTAGGAACTGTGCCAGTTTGCACAATGAGATGCTAATCTGTCATGTAGACCTCCTCGCAAGTGGTAGGGTTAAGAAAGAGTGGAGACTTCTATTCTCTTTTTTTGTTCAGGTCTGGCAAGAGTAATTGGAATAGTATTCAGAGGTGTTATGGAAGTGTAACTTTATAAAGCAAATTATCTCATTACTTCTCTCTTTGTTCTCTAACTAGCATAATTAATATCCGAATGTTCCCTAAGATTAGTTTTATTTCCTGCTCAGTTAGTTGGCAGACACTGGTAAGATCTGAAAACACAGCAGACTAGAGCAGATGGCTACCTTCGCTAACAGATTACTACATCAAGGCATCCAAACTCTCCAGCTCCGTCTCAATAAACTTCAACACATGATTTATAAAGTGAACGTAATAGAAGAAATCCATGATGCCTATAATGGGAATCATATTACCTCCCTACTTAAAACACCGTGAGAATTGCCTGAGCAGTTATTGTATACTTGTGCTGATTTTCAAATCTTATTAGGCAAGAAAGCATTGTCTGGAAAATTATTCATCTTCTCTTCTGTATTGCTTCCACTCAGTTATTTTTTATTGAACTAATTTAAGGGAGGTTTCCAACACATCTAGCTTTTGTTGAACCTCCAGCAAACGTACGAATGTGTTCACAGTGATTTGATGATTATTTATTTGTTTTGGATCTTTTGCATAAAGAAAAATGTCTCTGCTAAACTTCTGTGCCAGCAAGTCCATGATGAAACTGCTGTACTCTCAACTAAAAAACAAAACCAAAGAGAGCTGTTGTTTCAGAATGAGAAAAGTCTTTGCAGGAGCATGCATAAATGTCCTTAACAGCAGATAAGCTTGATTATTTGAGATGATAAATTGCAATTAAACTTTGCCTTGAACAGTTGATGTGAAATGCCTCATAAAGGAGACCCAGACTCTTTACAGGCTGTACCAGCTTCAAATGATGACATAGTATCTTTTAAGAAAGATGTTATTTCTAGAATGGTGCATCATTATTTGCTACATAAGTACATACGAAATGTGAGTTCCTCTGTGCCTGAAATCTACTGATATTGCTAGTATTATTTTGGAGAGGGTCAGTCTATAATTCCTTGTGTTTTTGCAAACATTCAGCATAAATTTACTCTCTGAGAAGTTCCCATTGCTTTGAGTGCCTTAGAACAGGACACAGAGTGATTTATAGCTCTGTAAGATGGAGATGGAGTCCTGATTCTTGTAAAACATGGTCTTGTTTCCTGATGAGTGCTACCATCTCACTGCTTTTCTGCTTTCCTGAAGGCAATAGAAAAGTCAGCTAAGGTGCCTTGAGTAGATCTCTGTACAATTGCTAACCCTCTCTTCTGTCCTTTCCCTTCTCTAGTTCAATCTGTTAAGTTCTCTGTTTCCCTCACTTTGAGCTTAAGATCTAGGTTTTGCCCTGCTCTCTCTGAGCTGTGTCTCTGTGTGAGGGAGAGGGCTGCAGTCTCTTGTGGGATGCTGGGAGCTAATGGGATTTTCCTGTTAGCGTTGGGGAGAACAGAGGAAATACTACAATGTCCGTGGAACGTAGAGGTTGCTTTCTAGCTGTTATAAAGAGACAGATAAAATTTCCAGTTTTAAGGAGTAAAGGAAGAGGTTTTTTTTTTTTTTTTCATTTTGAAGTTAAAAACTGAAGTTAAGATAATTTCTGGTTTTGCACCTGACATATATTCCTATATAATTAACAAGTTAATGTATTTCCACATGCGGTAATGTCTTCTTAAGATGTGAAGGAGAGGAGGTGCAGCTAAAGATTGTAGTTGTATATTTCCAAAGATGCTGTTTGTACTGCCTCACTGAATAGTACTGACAACAGTGAATGTTTGATGTAGTCCTTGCATTTATATGGCTTGCTTAGAGTTGCATGGTGTCTATTCTGTCAAATACAAATACATGTTGGGTTATTTTGTTGTTGTTTCTATCATAGACCTGCCCTCAGCAAACTTAAGCAATTACAACATCACCGTGGTGGAAGGAAAGAGCATCACATTGTACTGTGATACTACAGGCGGGCCACCCCCTAATGTGTCCTGGGTGGTAACTAACCTTGTTTCAAACCATGAGGTAAGGTTTATATTCAAACACATGACAATTCAGGTGACACCTGCTGAAGGATGGTTTCAAGTCCCACTCTAGTTAACTTTCTGTTAAAAGATGAAATAGCAAGGTAATGTTGGGATTACATTTATCTTCCAGTTACTTTTAATCCAGGGTGACTGTGGCAGTTCTTTTGGTTAATGGCAGACATTTGTTTCTCAGGACTTTCATTTGCACTCTGGTTTTTTGAATGTTCGCTTGTAAATGAGAGTAATGTAAATTTTTGGATGTGAATTGGGATACTGAAACACAAGAATTTTCTTATTATCACTGATACCTGCCTACAGAGAATAAATGCAATCTATACTGATTGTGAAAAAAACTTTGCATCAGTAATTTTGTTATAATTTCATTTCAAAATTTGGTGTGTTGGAATTTGGTTGTAAATATCTTGTGGCTTGTTTAATTTTTCTTCAACACGCTTAGCAGCAACAGGAAGCCTTGAAATTGAAGATTTTACTTAAAAGACTGTCAGGTTGATTTTGTTCTGATTTGTTTTTGTTAATCATGTATGAATGTCTTTCCTCATTGAAATCATCTAGGTGGGGAAATTTTGTATTCTGGGCTCTTTATATTTTTTGTTTTTGTAGACTGTGTGCTGCTTAAGTCCTTTCTGATGGAAATATTGAAAAAGGAGGGGCATATAAACAGATCTTCAGCATGCAGCTGCTGACCTCATAAATTGCTGTTATTTCACAGTAGGAAAAACCCATGTTTATTACAATTTTATGGAATTTGCTTTCCTATATTAATGATGGTGCACGCTGCCTAAAGCTTCTTGCTCTGTATGAGGTGTGGGATGTGTACTTCCAAAACTCTTCCTGCAGTGAGGGGGAGACAGGACCTCTCAAGTCTCATAGTTTTTATATTTTCTTTCTGAAGTTCATTATATCAGGCTTGTATAGAATTTAACCAGTCTGTCTTTCATTCCAGCTTTCATAAGTAAGAGCTCTGCAGAGCTCTAGTTGTATTTTTAAAAGTTTCTCTGATCTGAAAAACTCCCCAAAGGCATCAAGGCATCAGTCATCATCGAAAACAAGAAATTAAAACAGTTTGGGAAACCTCTGCCAAGTTGCGCTCTTTTTAAAAAGTTTTTTAAAATTTTAATTCTAGGAGCCAAAACAAACATGGGATACTGTTCAAAAAGTGAGATCATCTAATTTTTTTAACCCTCCTATCTTTGAAATGCCGTGGTCAGTTTGCTTCAAGGTTTCCATGAGTATTCTGTCCTGGCATAACTTCATCATGCTATTTTAGAGGGGCTTATTATACAGGCTGGCTGTAACCTTAGCCATGGAGCACAGCAGTCTTTTAAGTAGCAGAAGAGCACGAGCCTTTAAGACCTTATTTGCCATTCACAACTATCCTTTCCTATGAGTGTTGCTTCTGGTTTCTTTTCTTTTACTTCCATATCTCAGTTTCTGCCTTCATTTTCTTCATCTTGTATGCTGCTTTCCCCTGTTTCCTCTCTCCTGTTTTAAAAGAGGGACACTAGCAAAGGTTAAACTAGACTCTAGTTCTGCAAAACTAAGCTTTATGTTCTGAGTTTCTGGGTTGATGAATAATTTGACTGATGTTGTTTAGATTTTTCTTGCTCTAGATTTCAGCCCTGAGCCTGTATTTGAGCCCCTCTGCTTTCAGTCCAGCTTTGAGCACTGCTCACCTCTGAGAATTGCAAAACAGGGAAATGTGCGAAGGGCTGTTTGCTTTTCCACCTGCCTCCCCTACTGTCACACTGGGATAGAAGGGACATTGAACTCAAGTGGAGTTATGGTGTCATCTCAAGGTTCAAAATTCTGGCTGCACAGGACTGTATGCAGGAATGTTCCCACATATTCCTGTTGACTGCCACCTAAAGTTGCTGTGGTTTTACAGTTATACTGGGTTACTTGTTTGTGTTGTCTGTAGCACTGACATGTATGTGTACATTACGAAAAGTACCTGAAAAGTAGTTTTAAAAATTATCATAATTATTATTTATATTTGGAGTGTATTTTGAATCCACTGCCACTGACTGTTAGAATTGCTTCTGTATGTGTTTTATGTCTGTTTGGATAAGACACTAAAACAAGGCTTTGATTAATTGTGGACAGATAGAGCTAAAAGGAGGGGAAAGTAAAAAATGCCATTCAGCTGTGGCCAGTAATTCCCTCCCTCTCCTTTGTTCTTAATGCTGTGGTTGACACATACATGTTTTTCTCATCGTTTGTAGAGTGACACAAATAAGAACCCTGCTTCTCTCACCATCAAGAATGTTTCGTCAATGGACAGTGGACTGGAGATTTCCTGTGTAGCAGAGAACATTGTGGGAGAGGACCAAGCCTCTGCAGAGCTTACGGTATTCTGTACGTATGTGAGCCTCCATACAGACCCTGAGGCCAAACTGGTCTGTCACTTGGCAGGAGCTGTTTTGGGTATTTTTTTGGACCTTCAGTCTTGTTGAATTGAAAACTCTTAAGACATGTGAACTATGTACTGCAGTTAATGCTGGGAGTAGCCCAGTCAGCCATTGTTGCATTTATCTTTTTCAGCTCTGTATTCTGCAAAAAATGTATTTCTGACTGCTTTGTCTTCCAGTTAAAACAATCTGTAAGTAAAGGTCTGAAATCCTGAATGGCACTGTCAGTTCGGGAAGGTTTGTAATGGTGTGTATATAGATGCACACTGTCTTAGGAATTGCAAAGTGTGAATGCATCAAAAGGCTAGTAGAGTTATGCAAGACTACAGATGTTTAAGTTCTTACTACCTGAAGCAACAACTGCTTTGTTCAATGTTTGTAAGGCCAGATGTAAATTTATTTGAAATAGCTTTGGATAGTACACTTATTTCTCAGGGCCAAGGAAGGGAGAAGGGGCATATAGTGTAGAGAAGCACTAGTTTCTTAGATCTAAGCTCCAGGCTGAATTCATTTTACGTGGACTATACAGCATGTTTTCACAAGTTGCAACCCTCTGTTTAATTGAAGATGGGAATGGAACTCTTTGTAGATGCCAGACTTTGCTCAGCATGTGCTTATGACAGAGTAAACTAGAAAAAACACTATAGATGTAGGTTTGTAGGTTGAAATTGGATATACAATAACTGTGGGAATGAACATAAACTAGAAATGTTTGAACAGTGAAAATGGGATTCTGAGCTTGGCACTGTTATGAGTGATAAAAGGGAGTATAACTAGAAGAAATTGGATGTAGTTAAGAATAAATATAAAGGAAAATAATGAGCAAGGCATTGGTATAATCTCTTGAGGGAAACAAGAGGTCTTGAGGCATTTACCAGGTTTGAACAAGGATGAGAATATGTATAGTAGATAATTATTCTTCCCTGAGAGAAGAATCTAGAGAATTAAGTAATCTGTTCTGTCTTTGATTCTGTTAAGAAAATAATCTGTAAATTTGGATTCCTACCTGAGTGTCTTTCTGGTAGTGCTTGATTTGGCCAATTTTAAATATTTTCAATACTATTGTCTTCCTTCAGCACTCATGTGCACCATTTTTTTCAGCAAAGTAAAGCTAAAATGTCTCTCTCCTCCTTCTAAGTGATCCAGTAACTTAAGTTCCCACACCTTACACATTTTAGGTGATTTAACACGTTTTCACTCTTTGAAACTAGTTTGTTTTGTTTCTTTCNACTGTGGGAATGAACATAAACTAGAAATGTTTGAACAGTGAAAATGGGATTCTGAGCTTGGCACTGTTATGAGTGATAAAAGGGAGTATAACTAGAAGAAATTGGATGTAGTTAAGAATAAATATAAAGGAAAATAATGAGCAAGGCATTGGTATAATCTCTTGAGGGAAACAAGAGGTCTTGAGGCATTTACCAGGTTTGAACAAGGATGAGAATATGTATAGTAGATAATTATTCTTCCCTGAGAGAAGAATCTAGAGAATTAAGTAATCTGTTCTGTCTTTGATTCTGTTAAGAAAATAATCTGTAAATTTGGATTCCTACCTGAGTGTCTTTCTGGTAGTGCTTGATTTGGCCAATTTTAAATATTTTCAATACTATTGTCTTCCTTCAGCACTCATGTGCACCATTTTTTTCAGCAAAGTAAAGCTAAAATGTCTCTCTCCTCCTTCTAAGTGATCCAGTAACTTAAGTTCCCACACCTTACACATTTTAGGTGATTTAACACGTTTTCACTCTTTGAAACTAGTTTGTTTTGTTTCTTTCTGAAGAGTGGCTTCAGTTCAGTTCAGCATAGTACTCTAGGCAGAGCAGGTGTGTTCCTGTGTGAGTATCCTTCAAGTAGGTACCATTCCATCTAGTAACGTACTTTTGTACTGATGAATGAAAAATACTTCTGTGATAACTTGAGAGGGAGGGAGAGAGGGAAGAGAGGAAGGACATTTTCAGAATATTCTGATGTTCTTCACTCTTTTTTCCAATATAGTTGCACCAAATATCACATTTATTGAATCTCCGACCCCGGACCACCACTGGTGTATTCCATTCACTGTGAAAGGGAACCCTAAGCCCACATTGCAGTGGTTCTATGAAGGAGCTGTGCTGAATGAGTCTGAATACATCTGTACTAAAATACATGTTATCAATCAAAGTGAATACCATGGCTGCCTTCAGCTGGACAATCCTACACACCTGAATAATGGTGCTTATACCTTACTGGCAAAGAATGATTATGGAGAGGATGAAAAACGAGTTGATGCTCATTTCATGTCAGTGCCTGGAGATGGTGAGTAGTTTTTTTTTCTTAATGCTAGCAATTGCAAATTTATGAATAGTGCTTTTGGGCAGTTTAACTATTTTGGAGAAAGCTTTTTATAGGACTTTTTTTCCTCGGAATGAATGTCTTCAATATTATTTGTAAAATAATGTTTTTCTTGAGCATTTTCTTCTTGTTTATTGCTTCTCAATGGAGGCAATGCCAGTGCTCTGTAAATCTTCCCTTTGAGTAACCATCCTCCTTGCCAGCCAAGGCTAATGAAAAGTTGCCGTTTCTGAAGTTTTCCCAAGCCTCAGTTCTTATCCTGAAAAGCACTGAGTGCCAATTCAGCCACTCTGTAACTTGCTGCACTGCATATGAATGGAACTAGGCAGTGTATTCAAGGATGTGGAGGATGCTTGTGCAGCATCTAGTGCCTTGTTGCAAGATTGATAGTGCAGTCAAGTGAGTTCATGATAATAGGTTGTTTATAGGACACCAGAGGGAACTGGAGAGAAAACAAGTAACCCAGAGGTAGGATGGACAAGGTCTCAGGTCTTAACAGGCATTTTGATGTCCAACTGCCATTTGTCTAGGTGGTGGCTGGGCACCTACATTGCTAGGAGTATCAGCGTTCGAGATGGTTGCACCTTCAGTTGCTCTAAAAATTCCCCCTCGCCCTTTCTGCATACTGTGTGGGCAGGTTTAAGGTGGAGTAGCTCATTGAATTGCAGGGACTGCTGTAAGTGATTGATGTTCACTGTGGTTTGATCTTTTCCCACATCTTCAAAACAGTACATGAAGTGGCTGTGATAATGGTCACTGTACGTGTAAGCATATTGGAACATGTGGAAGAAAACTCTGAGTGGACCTTGCACATTTGGAGTAGAAATAGAAGTCACGATTTTGTGCACGTAATTGCATAGTCATACCTCAGAATATGAGACTGTATGTATCTTTGGCTTTTTGACCATGTGATATAAATAGTTGCCTTCCTTTTTTTTGAACAGCAGTGTGCTGTTATGTTATCTGATGGAAAAAAGAAGTGGTGAATATTTAAATTATATTCTTACATCTCAGGCCACAGACCATAAAGATATGTGCAGTATTTCCTTTTTTCCCTTTCAGCTCAGTTTGCCGTAGGGAGAGAGATAGTAGGTCTTTTGCTTTCCCATCCTGAGGAGAAGATGAAGAGCTGATAAAACCGGGTTTTGTTTACTCCTGCAGTGCTCACTGCTCCTCTCCTGTTTTTTCTCTGGAGTTCTTCCTTAAAGAGGCTCATTACAGAAACATGCCATGGTTTCAGCTACTGGTGCCCCCTAATACTGCATTGTAATTGTTCAGTGAAACAGTTCGCCTCATGGATGTTCTGTGTGCAGTGGAAGTTCTCTTACACCCTGGTTATTTAATATGAACCCAGCTTCATTTTCTAACAGAGTATCAGGTACCTCTAGTACATTAGGTGATTTTATCATTTTTTTAATCTTTTATCCAAATCCCTTTTCCTGTCCTGTTTTTCTTTTATGCTTCAGGCCACAGTAAATAGAACTGTAGCTATCCTCTAAATTAGAAAGAATACATGATTTATTTGTTTCATTGCTTTTATATTCCTATTGGAATGTAAGTCTACCAATATAAACTGTGTTGTGTTCTTTAAGAATTTCCCAAGATCTGTGGTAGAGTAAGCTTCATAAAAAGAGTATAGAGGTAATGGGACCATATAGTCAGGACAAGATGTAACTGCATTAGAAATTAGTTCGTGCATAGTGGATGGCACCAAACCAGTCTTAAAAATTAACAGCACAGGAAATGGCTTATCTGCTTAGCCTCCTCAATATTGTTTTTAGTTTTCTCCGGCAAGAATCATGGCACTGAGCTTTAGAAAACATCACAACATTGTTGTCTCCTCCACTGAAGCTCACATAAAAGCAAATGCATCGTATTACAATTTTTGTTTTACACTATTGCTGTTTAAAGCACTGTCAGGCTATTTCAAATCCTTAAAAGGCTTTTTCAGTGCTGTCGTTACTGTGTAGTTTCTTCTTTTGGCCGACATATTGTACACCGAAGCATAAAGATTAAGGCTCACACCTTGGTATTGTGTTCATTTTCATGTCTTCGTGACTGAATTAAGTACCAGTCCTCATGTTTCATGGGGTGGGGTACACTCACTGAGCTTTAAACTGATTCTCTGGTTATTGCATCACTTGCGCAAATGCTCTGAAGATTAAAAAAAAAAAAAAAAGAAAACATAAAAAAGTCTACCCAAAGTAAATGCATATAAGTCTGAAGCATGTTCTACATCAACAGTATAATACTCCACTTTCAGAGTTGGATCAAACATGATGGAGATGTGATTTATGCTTAGATGCTCCCAACTTCAAGCATGCTTCTTGAAGAACTTTTTTTAACTGGTCTGAGGATGCAGGCATGAAAGAGAGGAAACCATGTACCATAGTGGGATTTTGATTGTGCTAATGATACCCAAGTTAATGTTGTAAATTAAGAACTTGTTTTAAATGTAAAGACCTGGAAAAATAAATTTCATGTCTCACTAGCTGAATTTTTAACTATCTTTAGTCTCCTGAAGTTCTTGGTTTCCAATTCTTGCTGAGAGTGACTTAATTATTTGAGACTAACTGACGTGAACAGTAAGCAGGAAGCGGTCATGGTGTATTCTGGAGGCTATTCTCATAGTTGATCCAAAATGGCTAGTGAATGTGGGAGAGATTTTTACCAATAATAGATACTTTTAATTAAGCTTATTCATCTACTAACTCTATACGTTAAAATTCAGCTGAAGGAGTCCAAGTCACACATATCTTGTCAAAGTAAAAGAATATGCTAAATATGACTTAGAAGTAGCACATTGCTTGTGCAGCATAACGTGTTTTTTGCAGAAGTATGTTTTTGGACTGAGTCTTTTGCTGCTGCTTTATTTTGAAAATGCCAAATTTATGAAGAAAAGCAAACAATCCAAGTGTAGTTGATGTCATTTGTAAAGATGAACAAGTAGGATAAGGCTTTTGATAGCTCATTTACTCAACAACCTCTTCTAATGGGTACCAAAACAATGGTGCTGTTGTGTACTTGGCCTTGAAAATAATTGTATGTAAACGTGCAAAATGACTGGTGAAGTTTAATGTTAAAATAATTTCAGTGATGATTAATTGGTATGTTTGTATGTGCTAAATAGAAAAAGTAATACTAAACAGAATTTTGGGGGTTGTCCACCATCTTGATTGCTGTAGCTTTATTTGAAGTGTTTAGTTATATAACAGGTATATGAATGGAGTTGATGACTTTCTTATTTTATATGTCTGGGAGGAGTTAAGGGTTGTACTAACCTTCTTAGTTTATCCCAATTCTAGTGAATAGAAACAAAAATGTTGACAATTAACTCATAAATAAAGGAGTGGGAGATTTTTTGTTGTTTGGGGTTTTCTTTCCACTTCAGATTACAGAAGGTGAGTTAGAAATACTGTCTTTCAACGGTTGGATGTTCTGCACTTGGAAAACTGAATCCATGAACTTTTGTGGACAAAAAGCTCTGGTCAGATACTTGAGGATAGATAGTCAGGCTTTCTTCACTGGTTAATTTTTTCTGCTGATTGACGTGACAGTTCTCATGGAGTCTATTGACATGTATCCCTATATACTTGAATATCTTCAAGTGCATATAAGAATAGGCCTAATTTCTTGCTGCCATTCTACAAATAGGTTGCAACTGGTATTTTCCGCACAGGTTCTCGTACTGTTAACAGTGGTACTCTGTTCTCACTTCACTCTGGCGTTATGCCAGTGTAGTGCCACTGCTATGGAATTACTGTATAGTAGTATAAACAGAATTATGTTTCTTGAAGTTGGATTCATCTTTAGAGATTTTAATTATTTGTTAATTTTATCTCCAAACCTGCAAAAATAGAGAGAAAAAATACGGAAGAGATAACTATAAGCCTACTACATAAAGTTATGCTAGAAGTACATTATAGATCAGAATGAATGGGTATGTTCAACAGTACAACACAAGTATTTTTCAACGCATGAATAACAGTTTGCTAATTTCTGTGGCTGTTTTGTGCATTTTACTCACTTCTGTGCTAAACCTTACATACGTGCAGTAATTAGAAAAAGCTGCAAACAGGAACTAGTAAAATTTAGAGAAGTGTAGACTAGACAGGTATTCATTTGCTAGTGTAAAGTCTGGTTTCTGAGACATCTGACTCTTTTGGTAAGAGTCCTGTCTGTGTATCAACTGTGCAGCTGGCTTCTTGGAAGCATCCTTTTACAGAGTGAATCAAATGGTGCTGCTTAGGTAATTTCTACTTGTAGCCCTTGACTTGCCATCTCACAGCTTAAAACGGCTTGCTCGCACAATGATACAATAGCATATTTTTTTTAATCAGGTAAAAATCAGTGATTGTTAAAGCTCTATGAAATCTGTTTCCACTTGAATTCAGGGAAAATTTTACCACTGATTTTTCAACAGAAATAGTTATTGCTGCACTTATTCCAGATACATACGTATATGTTAATTGTGGAAAGAGGGATTTTGCCCAGTTGTGAAATAACATGTGCCCTTGCCAGAGTTAGTGCCCTGTGCACACATGAAGCAAAATATTAACCTTTGGGATGACTCTAAGATGGTTGTAAATGTAATTAATAAACTGCAGTTATTGATGTTGATTTGCATTTATGTAGATAGTTATGATTGCTATGGCAAATAAAGTCAACTCTTAAAACAACTCCTAAAGAAATTTTTATTCTTCCAGCATTTGCAATTTATTTACAAAGCTTTTCTTTCTTCTTTTTTTCTCTCTGTTCCATGTACAGGCAGTGGCCCAATTTTGGATCCAGACGTTTATGGTATATATTTGATTTTCTTTTTCTTTTCTTTTAATAATAGAAATTAAGGAACTGAAACATTAAAAGTTCAAATGTTAGGCTCAGTTAAATTGAAATATCACATAGAATAATACAGCTCTAAAAGGTACTTTGTGGTTTTGGTTCTTCTGCCTTATATTTAACATATGTGATGACAATATGATGTTTTACTTACTGTGCTGCTTTTGATTCACATTAGGAGGAGCATAAATCCACTGCTACAAATAGGTGCAGTTGATCCTGTAGGATGACAGCTGTGTGTTGTAGTTCACAGACGTGAGATTTTGTGAACCTTTTGGAGGCATTTCTTGGAGGAAAGAGAGTTTGTGATTTCTCTTTATACAGCTTAATTTATTTTTTCAGGGATGATTCCATACTTGTTTTGCCTCCAAAAATGTACCCCTAAATCCCACTTAGAAATGAAGTTGGCACCAGTAAGTTTTCCTGTAGGCAATATATTTTGCTCTGTCCGCTCATTTGTAACTTCCCTTAATCTCTCTTGCATAAGCAGACCATCAATTCAATGGTAGCTGAGTGTGTGCCAGGAGATTCTGATGGCAGAGTGTTCACATCAGTTTTTTAGTTAGGCAAAATGTACCAAGTGAAAGCCAGTGCGCACTGAAATAGAAGCTGCAGAATGAAAAGCAACTGTCTGGTTTTTAAAAATATTTCTGGTATACTTCTGGTGAGTAGAAAAGTTCGTCTTAACCAACATACCCAAACAGCTTGAAGCTGGATCCTGTTTGGAGTACTTTTTATTTGGATGAAATAGCCCATGACTCAAGTTACCTAAAGCTGATCTAAATGTTATTGCTTTGATTCCATTCCACGTCATTAAACTTTAGCAAATGTGCAATTGAAGCATCAATTTGACTTCAAATGCTTAGAAACTCCAAAGGATAGCTTCCCCCACCTCTCTTTCCAAAATTTTTTTTTTCTGGAGGAGAAGCAGGAGAGAGGGTTGGGGATTGGAAAGTGGTGATGGTTTGCACAGTTTCTTCATGTGTTGTATTATATAAGCTGTATGCATGACGATTTTGATTCTGAGCTGTTTATCAAGGTCCTGATGCCTGTGTATGGCTTTAGCTGTGTGAATGCTGTGCTTTGACTGACTTGGGTGGGTTTCTGCTGAGATATGTGCTTTGAGTTTTGCTAGCAGACCACAGCCTGGAAGACCTAGGCAGCTTTCCGCTTTATTCCTGGCTGTTCTTTCTGCTGTTTGAAACTGCTGTCCTTGTGATGTAAGGTGATTTCCAAATGTTTTTGTTAAGTATTCTGAACATGCAACAGAAGATCTGATGAGGTCACATCAGGCTGCATGGCGTTGCGTTTGCCGAGGGGAGTCCTGCCTGCATGGGGCACTGCTTGCTGCAAGCGTGGAGCAGTTGCTTGTGCCTCTAGCTCACCTCTGTGGCACCTCTTGGAAAAGACAAAGAGGGAATGCTGTCCTGACACCATCTGGAAAGTAACTGAGAAATAAAGCAACTCACATGGGTCTGAGCAGGAAATTGAGTGCAAAGCCAGCTACTTTGGCTCCGACTTTGTATTTTCATGCCATGATGCATCTTCTAATGTGGTTGTGAACATGAGAGAGACAACCTGCCCCATATCTGCCAAACCCCAGAATGACTGTGCAGAATGCCCCCTCTCCGTGCTGATGTGACTGTGCTGTTGTGTCTATCCCGGCCACTATGCACCTCGTTTGTGAAATGGCTGTAAAATACTGGCCAGCATCAGCTGCGATTCACCACAGCTGTTATTAGTCACTGGTGGCTGCATGAGGTGCAGAGCACCAGAGAACCTGGCCCTAAAGCAATATGAGCCTTATCTAGCATGAGTCAAAAGGCGTGACCCTGTCTGTAAGAGTGCTCAGTGTCTATGTCAGGATTTCATAGTGAAATGAACAGGAATTTGTTTAACTCAAATTGTCTGGTTTGGGCTGGATGGATAGCTGTTGCGTGTATTTTCCTTGCCTGATTCACCCATTTCAAGGGGCTTTGAAGATCTGGCAGTACCTCAAATGCAAATGAATCACAGTTAGACAGCAAGCAATGTCAGCACACCACCAGTATACCAATGTAGCCTACCTTAACTCTTGCTCATTTTAAATATAGAAGTGCATTCAGAGGATTCACGGACCAGACCTGTGGTTCTCGTTAGACCTCCAGGGTGTGATTTCCAGTAGCTTAGAACAGGCCTGAGCATAAACAGAGCTACAAATAGCATTACATGTTATTTACAGGTGAAATTGGGAGCAAAAAATTTTGTTCTTCAAAGTTTGTTTTACAGAGTCAGAGCAGCAAAGACTCTAAATATTTGTTTTATGTGTTAGTCTTATAAAACTATAATAAATACACAGTTGGCCAAAACCATCTTCGTAAAAATTTTCCCAGCTAACTGTAAAGGAAGCCCAGTTTTTTTAGGCTGAAGTGCTTGTTATAAAGCGGGCTTTACCTGCAAATACTGAAGTAGAAGTCTCCTCCTCTGCTCTGGTGAAGGATATACTCACGGTTGACAGACGGTCAGCACAGAACCTTGTCCAAAAGTCCAGGCTGCTTGCGCAGGTGAGCCATTCAGGCAGGTATTGTGCTACCTGGATGAGCAAAGAATGCTGTTCATTCTGCTGTTGCTGCTGCTCTAACCTTGCCGCACGGTAAGCTACACACACAGAGATGCAGTGCAGAGTTGGAGAATTCAGATGGTAAAAGATCAGGAAATGAAATTTTTTTCACTTGAAAGCTCTGTATGTTTAATATGTATTTTGTCTTGAAAGAGTCCTGTCCTTTGGCATGCATAGTTTAGAGCTAAAATAGGCTATGTGAGTTGTTTAGACATCCTGACTGTGCTGACTGTAGCACTGGTGCCAGAGGTAGCTGACAGCTTCCTGTACCAAAAAAAACCTGCAGCCTGCAAGTGCTTTGCAGAAAGCAAATGTGTCCTTGCATGCCTGACGATCAAAAGCTTAGTGCAACTTCTTGCTAGCACTGCCAGCTGAGCTCTCCAAACTGGCCTTGGGAGCTAAAGGAGAATAGTGCTGAGGCACAAGCCCTTCCCGTTCTTGCTCAGCTGGAGCTCCATGCTCAGAAATGCTCCTGCTGCTGCAGTTAGCAAGAGCTTTTTCAAATTCACATTTAAGATTTCATCTGCAGGCTTATGGCACTGATTTTAATCAAAACATGTAAAGAAATACCCGCTTAATTTCGAACTTAAATTACGATGTTGGAGGTGTATTTTATAATAGGTGCAGTTATTGCCCTTTGTTTCTTCCATCTGCATACATTATAGTCTTGAAATTAAAATGTTATGTGTGTTCCCAGATGTAATAATAAAATAAATGCATTTTAAAATTTTATTTTAATGCATGTTTCTCTCAACTTCATATATATAACAATTCTTTTTCTCTCATTTGAATAATTTTGTCGAGAAATCATGGACTGTAACTATCTGTGTTATGTTTTGAAGTTCTTATAAATAATTGAGCCATGATCATTCTTTGTATGGAATAGTTCTGGTTTTGCCCCTGCAGCCGTGTCAATGGAATTATTTTGATAAATCAATCAAATTTCTTCATACCATCTCAGGCACTTTAATTTTTAAAGGTTTATCTGTATGATAGCAATGCTAAATTGTAACCTCTGTGCATATAACACTGGGTTTTTTAAATTATTTATTAAACAAATGAAAACAGCTATTTCACATTTGATATTAGTAAAATAGCTTGAAACCCATCTGCCGGGTTCTTCTCAGCAGAACAAAAAGTGCTCAAGCTAATTTCTAAGACTGTCCTATATATGACTGAATACAAGGCTGGTGAAGTTCAGTGTAGAGGGCAGTCTTTCATTTTTAATGGGAAGTCAGAAGCACATAAAAATAGCTCTATAGATGGAGTTCTCATTTAACTCTAGTGTTTCCAGTAGGGATACACGTTATGATGTAGCTTAGTTCTCTTTTTATGGTTGTCATTCACAGCACGTTTGTTCGATTACATGCCACAGTGATTCCCCCCAAAACATTCCAGCTTGATTAGCAATTATGAGTTGTGTCCAAAGAGCTTAAATTCCTGAAGCTGATAGTGGCATTACCATCTCACAGAGCAGAAATAATATAGAAAACCATTTCCCCATCAAAGTTATAAAACCAGCCTTTTTTCCTTTCTTAAGAGTATGAAACCACACCTAATGATCTTGGAGATGCCACAAATAACAGTAATCAAATCACTTCAACGGATGTTTCCAACAAAGAGAATGAAGATAGCATCACTGTAAGTATATGCATTGTTTCCTGGTCTGTGATCTTAGTGGGCTTTTTGGCTATGCGACTTACAAAACTGTAGACACTGTAATAAGACTCCGACCTATTGGAAAGCTTTAGCTATTACTGTGTTGCGACCAAAGCTCAGGAAAAAAAAGGATGAGAAAGAAAATAAGTGCTCCCCACTCTTGTTCTTCCCCCAGTTTTTTTGAATGAGTGAATCACTTTTTGGTTCAGGTAAAACCTCTGTTTTGTGTCTTGCTTCTCTGAAAAACTTAACTGTCATTTTTTTAGCCTAAGACTTTGCATCTAATTTTTAGTCAAGGAGATCAAATCTTCATTTACAAAACAAAGACCTCCAAGGTAATTTGAAGATTGTTGGTTGAATACCCATCCTTGGGTCGCCTCCACGTTAGAGCGGTGATGTGCTGCAATGAATTTTCAAAATCTAATTGTATATATTTAAGACATTATTTCATGTAGGTTTTTTATTAAATGGCTTGTGACAGATTTTAGTACAAATGGCTGAACTGATGGGCCTCCTCCTTTGCTGCCTTGCCTCTCATGCTTTCCTGAATTGAAATGTTGGAAAATGATAATGGGTTACCAGCCTGGTTGACATTGCAGCCTCCCTCCATCAGTGACTCTGTAAAGCAGCAAGCAGTAAGTGCATTCATGAACCAGAGAGCAAGCTGTGGGTTGGGACAACGTGCTAAAAATTAGGAGGATCCGAGAGAGTCATGTCTTACCCGATAACAGTCATTGAACTGCAGAGGTGGTAAAGGTGGGACCTGTGGAAGTCCTCTGGTTCAAGCTCCCCTGATTAAAGCAGGGCCGGTATGGTTTCATATGGTTGTGTCCTCTCTGGTTTTGGTATTTCCAGTGATGGAGCCTTCACAGCCACTAAGGGTAATTTATATGAGTATTCAACCATCCCCACAGTAAATTATTTTTTCTTTGTGCTTTTCTTACGTGTTTTCTTGTAACATGCCACTCTGCTGGAAGGGGAAAGGGCGATGTATACTCCCTCCCACCTGCCTTGAATGTGTAGGATGTTGAAAAAGTTTTCATGAGTGTCTGAATCTCTGTTCTCTGCAGAATAGAAGAAACCTCAACAAGTGTCTGTTTTCTGTACTCCTTGATCTGAGTGCAAGTGTTTTCCAGTTGAAATGAATCTCTTTTTGTAAATGGATTAATCTGAATGTATGCTGGATATCTTTGAAGACACAAGAATGAAACAAACAGGTCTGTTTGTGTCCTCCTTTTTTTTTTTTAGGTGTACGTTGTGGTGGGAATTGCAGCACTGGTGTGCACTGGGTTAGTAATAACCCTCATTATTCTGAAGTTTGGAAGACATTCTAAGTTTGGGATGAAAGGTAAGCAGGGTTGGTTTTACACCTTCCAGAATTGTTGTGGGTTGTATGAGCTGAGACTGTAGATGGCTGAACCAGGAGCAGTCAAAATAGCTATGTTAAATGCCACCGCATTTAATAGTTCTTTTATTCATCAGGTAAGTAAGGGCAGAGGTAGATGTAGACAGAGTGTAGAATTTTGGATCAAACACTGCTACTTCTGTTTTCTTCTTAGGATAAATACCATTTCTCTGCCTTCTGCTGCAAAACCCCCTGAGAAACTTCCTGGAATTAAATATTTCTCAAGTTAGTGTAGGTAGGAAGGAGATAGGAAATGAAATTTATTCTGTTGCAAGTTTGATTGTAAAAGTTTGATGAGAGTCTATGCTGTATGTAAGAGGTACTTTAGACAGTACTGCAATGTCCCATTAAGGTGATTGAAGGGGAAGCAATGACAAGAGTCGAAGGTGCATTTGCAGTGGATCCTGTTATACTGGTGCTTTCTGAGAGATGCATTTTCACGTGCTTCTTGAGAAGTAACATCTGGAGAGAGTCGCAAGTACTCTTGTCCCAGTGGAAGAGGGAAATCTCAGCCTTTCATTTATTCATTTATTTATTTTACAGTCAGATGGAGGTATGTGTAACACAGAGGTACCTGCAACAACTCTGCTACTGTATTCTTTTACTGGTATCATCAGTCTGTGTCTGATGATGTGGGTGAAATTGTATTAAAAAAAAAAGATAAATTAAAAAAAAGAAATTAAAAAAATGAACTTGCTATCTTGTTGAGAGACCTAGAAGATGCTTTGCTGTGTGCTAAAGGAGATGAGTGTTTGTTCTTAAGATATATAGATGAGGGTCTGTGGAGAACATGGTAAGTAATGTTTTGGTAGACTCCTGTTAATCTCATGTCCTTCTTCTCAAATGTGCTAATGACACAGTACCACTTGGTTGTATATTTTGGTAATGCTTACATGCTCTTGATAAGTGCTCTTTCAGAGACATCTACTCTCTATTTTGTGTTCCTGTATTCTGTTTAGAGTAGATTTCCTGGAACAAATGAGATTTGAGCAGAACAGAAAGGTAGTCGGTGCAGATCAACTGCTGGGATGGCAACCTTGTCTCTCACCTCCTTCTGATACGACAGTCTCTGCTGTTTGGGGTAGCATTAGAAAAGAACAGTCATTGTGAAATATCCTGAATAGCAACATGAAGTCAGCAGGATGGAACTGCAGAGTTTTGGCAGAAGGCTAGTCTGTGACTGAACAACAGTTCAGCGTAAATTTTATTTGTGTTCGAGGCTTTCTGAATTGCATTTAGAGAGCTGAAGGAGGTGGAGGCTGATTGAGAGAAACAATGAGAATTGTTTGGTGTTAGCTCTTTAAAGCTGAATACTTGTTAGGTTTTTCAAAATATGCATTAAATATTTCAACACAACAATGTTAAAGAAACTGGGAAATAAACCCTACCCTGAGTGATTATGCACAAAGTTCTATTTTGTGTTGTAGTGTAAAGTTACCTTCCAGGAAGCTACTTGTTTTTCAATATCGGACTGATTCAGCTCTTCTCACAAAAACAGTGCTCTTGCCTAATCAGTAAGTTTGACCTGAGTAGTTCTTTGCTACAAAATCTTCCATGTAGATCATATTCTAGTAAGAATATAATTTCATGGAAATTACTACATGAAATTACAAAAAGGCAGCAACCTCATACATGTTTTTTATTTTATTTTTAATGGTGAAATGTCACTGTGAGTTACAAATAACTCTTGAGTCTTTCATGAGAAAGGAGTGACTTTCATCTGTCCTTTAAGTGGACCTCAAACTTCTCCAAAGCATGCATTCACACTTCAGCTTCACCGTCTGGATCTATCCATAGTCCAAAGTCCCAGAAACACTCTCTCCCTTTATCAGTATTACTAAATTTGTATTAAAACAGTATTTAAAGACTTGAGATTAGATATATATAGATACATAATACCCAGACTAATAAGAAAATATTGTCTTCTTTGAAAAGCCTGCAGTGCCAATATATGTTGAGAATTGAAATATGAAAATAAATAACCTGGTGTATTTGAACATGAGGAAACCAAGGTGAACATGATGAGAAGGGGCTTTTTCAGTCATTATTGATCAATACATTTAAATGTGTATCTTGGAATTTGTGAATAAAAGGGTCAGGTCAGCTACCGGAGGACTCTGAGATGTTTGCGATTTAATTCAGTCACAGCAAAATTAATCCCAACTTCGCATACACACAATGTACTATAGTGGCAGTTTAATAAACAGTCTCAGTAGGGAAATGGGAAGGAGCTAAATATCCAGATTTCCATGGAAAATATTTATAAAACAAGATTTTAAAATCTTCTCCAAAATTAATGAAGATTTTTGCATCCATAAGAAGTAACTTCCTGAATTACATCAGGCAGAAATGCACAGAAGTCTATGCTTCTTTTTTCTGTTACATTCTGAGAACACAACATGGTCACCTCAGACCCCGTCATTAAATGTATACGCACCCTTCTTCAGCAAGCAGTTTGGAAAAAACCAAAGTAGTCACTCAGTAATTGGAGCAGTCAAACTGGCACCAATGGTATTTTTCGTGTAACCATGGAAAAATATTCCACTGAAAATCAGAAAAACAAATGTGTATATAGGCTAACATAACTGTGTGTCCCATAGGAAATATCTTTATGTAAGGGATGACATTTTCATCTGATTTGGTTTCAGAGCAGGCATCTGCAGCTTCTGTAGACATTGTTTTATGCCTCCTGCTTTTAGATGCCAGTTTATCCCATCTTTTACATGGGCATCGTCTGCCCACTTCTTAGACTTGCGTCTCTGCTAAGTTCTTCTGTACTTACAGAGCTTGGGCTTGGCTGGAGTGTGGGACTGACAGCAACCGAGTCCCCAGAAAGAGATGTGGAGCAGGCAGGTGTGTCTGAGCTATGGCTGTGTCAGAGCTATCCATACCTGGACGCACTGCAAGTGCTGAGGCTGCCACCAGGGTCACGCTGATGTCTTCTTTCCAGTACTGTAAGGAGCAGAAAAGTGTCCAGTCTATGCATTAGGGAGCTCCAGGTCCTCTGGGACCTTCCAGTTCTTTGGCAGTACTGATCAATACGTTGTCAAGGTCTGTTGAAGAGTTGTATAAGAATAAATTACCCCTATTTTTTTACTTTTCTCTCTTCATTTGGTATATCTAAGGTAAGGGAATGACTTGGGATATGTTCATTTTACTCAGTTACCTTTCCAAACTGTAGTAATAGAGTGTTTTTAGAGGTGAGGAGGACAAGCAAAGCACTCGAAAACATTTTGTTTGGGATGTTCTGTCTTCTGATTGAAGTTAGATTGTACTGTATGAAGCAGTTGTTTTAATTCTTGCCTTAATTCTTTTTACTCTGTCTTTCAGAGCTAGAGGAGATAGCAGTTTCTGATGATTGACTTCGGGAACAGTATTAGTACAGAACAGATCTGTGGTTTGTGCTAGAAGAGTCTTAAAATAGGGTTAGTACAAAAAACTCTCATGTTGTGCTAGACTTCCAGACTTCCATAGCAAAATTCATCAGAATAATTGGTGAAACATAATTCTCTGTTTCTCTGCTTGTGTACATTTTAAACATCTTCTTACACAGGGCCTAATGACAACAGCTTTGTATGAAAAGCAGCTTTTGGTTGCTTGGATCTGGAGATGAGGTTTTTAGACCCTTGCAATATGCTGTAGCATAAATGGTGAAAGCTTCAGTTAATTTCATAAATGCATTTGTTAAGACTTGTGGGTTGCTCTTACGAAACACCTTGGCTTGCTTTCTTGCTTGCTTGCTGTGGGATGTGAAAATGCTTATGGTGGGAATTCACTGGAGGCTGCCAAGACAGCTCTTACCGTTTTGTGTTTATTTCTGACTCCATCTGACCAGCTTATGAAATTGAAAAATAACAAGGGAAGTGGAGTAGAGAGGACAAGGGAGTGTTGTGAACTGCCTGAGAGGATTTGTGGAAGAGTAATTCTAGTCTTGTTTTATTCTACTTTGCATGTCAAATAATGATGGAAATAACCAAAGGGTTTTCAGCATAACCAGCCCAATACACAGTTTATAGATGTTAATCATTCCACTAAGCATGAAGGGAAGTACGAAGAAAACTGATGGAAGATAAATTAGTGGATAAACTTCAAAATAGCATTGTTCTGTTAAAAGGATGAAAACATTTTTGTTAATATCAACTGTTCCTATTCCAGTGACAAGACAATATCCTTAGTACTGCTTGCTTCCTTGGGAGTCTGGAGGTGGATAGTCATGGACAAGAGTATTATCACAGCAGCTTTACTGATAGAGATAAATAGAGTTTGTGTAACTTTTACCAAAATCAGAGAGGAAAGAGAAGCCACTCTTACGCGAAGCAGTGTCTTCTCAGTTAACAGGTAGAATGTCACAGAACTAGAGGGAAACATGTGTGTACTTGATCTGTGTGGGGTGAGAGGGATTTTTTTTCTATGTTTGTATTAAGTTGCTGTCAGTGCTTTGAGCTGTGTGCGCTAGTGCAAAGATGAGGGAACAAACAGTCTGAAATTCCCATTGTATTCAGGCAATGTCAGCTATCTTCTCGTGTCTGTGGTCTTGGGTGTCATGCTTTGAAAGGTGCTTCTCCTTCCCTCAAGCACTCTCTGAACTACCTCTTGTGTCTGAACATATGTCCTGACTGTGAATTCTTTACCCTGTTCAAAGCCTTGCAAGTCTGTGCAGCTTAGGGTACAGAAATTTACATTTCTGTGGTCAGGTAATGAGATTGTGTGGTTGATCTAGGAAACAAAACAGTGTCCCTTTTAGGACAAACACCCCAAAATACTGCCTTTCCTTAAAGTTCTTGCTAGCTGCTTGTTGACTTTTTTGAGTGTATGTTTAAAACATGGACTGTCAGTGAGGATGCTGTTCTCTTTCATCAAGCTGATTAAAAGTTAGGAACACATCCATGGATTTTGCCTGCCAAAGTAAAAACAGGGTATTTTCTCCTGCTTCGTGATAGCTCCTTCTCTCAAGAGATTTCTGTAACATATGTGTTGAGCCATGAACATCCTTGAAAACTTTTTAAATAAAAGCATTGTTTATTCCAACAGAAGCACACTGATAGTTCAGGAATACCTTTTCTTCTCAGTGTGTCACAGTTCACCGTATTTTATTTGCTCATAACGTCTTGTAACTTTTTGAGCTTTGGTCCAAAATACAGTACAGGAGAAGGCAGCTTGGAACTAATTTCATTTGCAGGGTATTTCTCAGGTGTCTTACCATATTTCAATTTGGGTAAGAAACACTGTACAAAAGCATGGTAAGAGTCTCCTTACAAAGCAGAATTATCATTCTGACACAATGACATGGCATAACGACTGACTTTAACCCTCATTTACCCAAGCAATCATATTTATATGACTTTAAATACAAGGTGAAAGTAGAGTGCCTTGCCATACTGTCTGAGACTTTTGTATATTCCTTTGGCTGTAACTCTAGGGCTGTCAGGAAAGATCTTTTGTGTCTTACTTGTCTGTAAGCACATAGCAAATGGTCACTGGGTTTTCTGCTTTGATACATTTTCCTTGACTTCACCTTGTTGTTGTAGAGGGGCTGATCGCAAGGAACTTAAAAAAACCCCTCTGCTTCATTCACATTGGTGATTGAAGAATTAGGATTTTGGAGTGTTTAGATGACTCTGAGTGGTTTGAAGTACTGCTGTAGGAAAAGGGAGAGTTGTTACGTTTATTATTAACTCATGCATCACATGTCTTGCTTAAGCAATTGGTTATTGCTTACAGAGTAGGAGAAAAGTGAAATGCAGTTAAAATAGAAATACTTCTTTTAATTTTAAAGCAATTACAAAATAAAAGCTGTTTATCTTCAACAAAGATCTGCAGTTTGACATGTATGATCTAATGTCCAAATTGTTCTGCACTGAGCTTGTAGCAGTAATGGCAGCAATTTTGAGTTTTTGGCCAAATCATTAAAAAGATCAAGTTTGTAGCTTGGGAACATATTTACTGCTTGACTTTCAGCAAGTCACTGAAATACTGAGCTTTTTGAGTTTCCGCTTGTACCTATAGAAGTGATTTTGTGCTGTGTTGTACCTACCCAAATGCCAGTTCTGTGGGTGTCTATCCCTTAATGTCTTTGGAACATTCCATTACTTAGTCAATGAGCGGAATATAAAAGAGGGATCAATTCATGTGAGTCAGTGTTGTAAGATCAGATGTAGAGAAAAATGAATGTGCTCAAATCTGCAGTATTTTTAGTGAGTAGACAATGTAAAGGCAATGATGATATTGCTCATCTGAACCACACACAAGGACCTTTCTTTATTGTTTGACGCTGTTTCCAGTCCCTGTAGTCATGGGCCAGTCATATATATTGTCTGTCTTAGGTGCATCACTTGTTAATGGGGGCAGTAATATTGCTTTACCACATGAACAGTTGGAAGATAGAGTTGTTAATGCTTCTAAGTACCTTACGCTGAAGAAGCAAATTGCTATAAGTATGTCAAAAAATGAGACTTAGTATTAACTGATCCATGAATGTAATTTTGTGTAAAGGATTTTACGAAGATCTTAAAATACTTAAGCCACCATTTTCTTGTGTTTCAGTAAATAAAAGAGCACTGTTTATTAAAGCATTGGTTTGGGTCTGTCTCACTGTATCAGAGCATACTGTTAGACATTTTTAGAGTTCCATTATTCTTATATAAAATTTGATCTCTGGGTCTCAGATGTCTGTTTTGGTCTGCTATGAGTTTTCCTGAGTCCAATCCTGAAGTGCAAGATACCATAGAGGAATATAGCTGTTTCTGTAATAGGAATAAGCAAGGGGATGATGCCTCCTATGTAACACAAGATTTATGAAGACAGCTCAAATCTGAGCTGGGGAATTTTTAATGATGCGGTGGTGCATTTGACTCTGATTTGCGTTGATTGCAAAATGTAAACTCAGTTGTAATGACTGAGGGAGAAGAGGAGTTAATAACTTGCTTAGAGCTTTACATGATTCAAACTACGATGGTGGTATTATTAACACCGATATTATTGACAAAGGAAAATTACCTGAGACCTCATGGCCATTACTAGTGAAAAATAAGGAGAGCAAGTGTAAACAAGCACCTGTTGTATCTCATTCCCCCTCCCCCTAAAAGAGTGTACAAGCGGGTGATGGGATGAAGGAGTATGCATGTATGTGGTGTGCATGAAGTGAAATGGAGAACTGGGGAGATGCTGAGTAGGGGACGGCTTAGAGATGAAATGCAAAGAGGTTGAAGAGAAGGCTGTAAATGTACGCAGTAGAAATGAGGGGAGCTGAAAATCATGATTGCTAAGGCTCTACCTTGGTACGGGCTGAGATACACAGAAATAGCAGAGCGCCTAGATCAAGGTAGTGACAGAATAAGACAGTCTTAGAAGTGTAAACTGCGGAGTCCCAACTCCATGTTCAGTCTACATCTGCATTTGCTTCATTGGTCTTTATTTTACAGAGCCTAGAGTTTCTCCTCTAGTTTTTTATGTGCAAAGGGTGAATTCTCACCTGCTTGTATATGAACTTTTTGCCCATATGCAGGTCATGCTATTTTGGTAATATGTTATTTGTGAAGGCAAATTGTGGTTTAATCCATGGAGAATTTGAGAAAGAAATGAGATAGGATATAGGAGGAAATAAGAGGATGAGAGGAATGGAAGGTGGAGAGAAAGTAGATCATGGTAGTAGTAAGTTTATTTGTGATCAGAGTGAAGAAGTAATCAGAGGAAATAGACATCAGTAAATCAGAAAGGAAGAAAATGACTCCAAGGATAGCAAAGCTGTCCTATGTTATCTATCTATCTATTTATCTATCTATCATTCTGTTTTTTGAGTGGTCTCAGTTCTCCAATGGTTTAAGCACCATTTACTGTGAAGTACATATGTGCTTGGTTTTGATCTCCCTTTGAGGACGTGTCAAGGTGCAATGCTAGAAAACTTGGTGCTGAAAACCAAGCAGTTCTTAAACACTCTATGTTGGAATGTGAGTAGTAGATAAACAGAAGGTATTCTTGGTAGAAATGAGGTCCACTCTATGATCTTCAGTTAGGGAAAAGGCTGATATGGAAGTGACTGGCAGCAGAGGCTTCTGGAGGCTGGGCCAGCTTCTACTGACTTTCCACAGAATAGCTGAGGCTGATAGGCACTCTGGAAGTGTCTAGTCCCACACTCAGCACAAAGCAGGGTGAGCTGGTGATGTTCATGGTGTTTTGTCTTTCAGCATGAACAAGAAGTGCTGTAAAGCCATCACTGCAGCAATGCTGTTGCATCTTAGAAAGAAATGAAGATGTACAAAAATATAGAAGAATTAAGAAAAATCAAGACAAAAGGTAGTCAAGCTTCTTGAATATCTAGTAAAAGAAACACTTCAGGTTTTACTTCAGTTCTGGGCAAAAGTTCAAGTAAGATTTTATAATTTGAATGAATAGGTCCTTTTTATATCTCTTTTTCACACACACACCCTGATGCATGTTTAGCATCTCCCAGAATATCTGTAACCTGGGATCAGCATTGTATATTAGCTGTTAATTCGCTATAGCCAGTGAATTCCCCAAAGTGTTCTCTTTGTGAGCAGCTGAACACACCTTTTCTAAGTGACTCACAGCTCTTCTCAATTGCTGTTTTCCTGGAGATACCGTACCTCCCCAGTGCTTCCTCACTGGTGCTATATGAGTATGCCTCTCTGCCTCACAGTGGCCAGTGTTCCAGCCTTTCACATTTATGTACTTAAAACATTAGGTTTATACTCAGTCCTCAGGCTGGATGATAATCCAGTGTAACGAGCAGAATACTGTATTATGCCTAATGACTTTTTCCTCCATACATGGCTCATGACTGACATAGGAATAGTCTTCATTTTGAAAGAATTTTTGTGCTGCCCTCAAAGTCCATTTTGTCCTGACACCTCTTCTGTATTCTGTACAAAAGTCAGAATTGCCTCATTAAGAAGAGTCTGTCATTCTTTCTGCTTTGTACTCCGCCATGTTTTGTCCCATTTAGTGCTGTTTGCTTTGCCAGTAGCAGAAACCGGGAAGACTTGATGGCAGTTCTAGTGTGGAAATGAGAAACCAGATTTAGGAAAATGAGATTTGTCTTTGAAATAAAAAAACAAACAAAACAAACAAACAAACAAACAAACAAACAGAAAGTAAGTAATTGGGCAGGATTGCTAATCTTTCTAATTTGCTCCATTTGATTTTTTGAAGCTTCTTTAAAAAAACATCAGGGAGGGAGCAATGTAACAGGATCGTTTATAGTGAAGTAAAATGGGCAAACTATCCAGTAACTATTATTTAGCCTATGTCAGTTTTATTCATGGTGTCAAAGGCTAATGCATTGTTCCTTCAACTGTCTGGCATGGCTGAATGCCCTGGAGCACAAAGTGGAGTAATGTAAACATACAAGAAATATTTATAAAAAGTCTTTCACGTTTTCCTGATAGATGAGAAAACATGTGAACTAACTGAAAGAGCATAGGTTTAGTTTAGATACTAGGAAGAAATTTTTCACTTTGAGAGTGGCGAGGCACTGGAACAGGTTGCCCAGAGAAGTTACGGATGTCTCATCTGTGGAAGTGTTTTAAGGCCGGGTTGGATGGGGCTTTGAGCAGCCTGGGACAGTGGAAGGTTGCCCATGGTGAATGGGTTGAAACCAGGTGATATTTAAGATCCCTTCTGGCCCAACCGTTCTATCATACTATTTGTCATGAACTTTCACTTCTCCTTGGCACTTCGGCCAGGCAGTCGTGACTGTGGTCCTCCTCCCTCTATCAGCCCCTTTGCCTCTTGCCTGCTCTGAGTGTTGATACTACAGAGCTGGCATGTCTGAGGACTCAGGCCTTTTCCCTCATAGCTATTTTGGATTTTAAAGGCATCACTTTCGTAAGTAACAAGAGGATAGCCTACAGTTGTGGCACAATTTCTGCATTTCCTCAACTCTTCTGCAGAGCATATGTGGAAGGATCTGCAGCTGGAGGGAGTCCATTTGTCACCCTTGTGAGGAGTGTGTTCACAGATTTGCCTCCACATTTGACAGGGTCAGCCCCAACATGGAGACATGCCATGTATGGCCTTTAAAGTAGGAGAAGTTTTAGGTTTGGTTCTGGTCAGTAGATGTGAATAATTCAAACTGGGAGAAAAACATTCGCTAAAAAACAGTGAATTCAGTTACCAGATGTGGGAGCTCTCAGCCGTAGGAATCTGGTGGCCGCAGCTGAAATATTTGTTACTAAAGGTCTTCCAAGAGAGGTTTGAGCCCTCTCAGAAAGTTACATTTCTGTGACTTGTAGCAACAGGCAGCAATAGAAATGTACCTTGTAATAACATTCTTTTTGCACAAGAGTCTGAACAAGAACGTGTTGACATCCTTTGCTTTTATTGGAAAGGGCCATTGCAGTGTTCTGTCACACAGCCTCTGAAGCTGCACTGTTATCTGTCCTTCTCCTGCGGTGCATGGGGATGTTCACTATGAGCTGTCCATGTTTTTAGTCTTCAGCCGGCTCTGATGCAGTTGTGCATTTGTTGAATGTCTCTCAAGTTCTGGTAGCTTGAAGGTCAAATTAAAATCTTTGAATTAAAAGGCCAAATCTTGTCTTTGTGGCTACCACAAACTAAGTATTTCTGCTCATGGCCATCTTGGAGGTCTGTAAGCTGTCGCAGCTGTCAGTCATTTTGGAGAGCAATAGAGAGCATCCCCTGCTAAATTCCTCTTTCTGTGCTTTTGAGTGCTGGCTTGCCGTCTAGGCAGGTGTAGCTGCTTCTCGTGGCGTCTGCAGTTTGTGCATTGCAGCTGCTTTTGCAGTGGCCTCTCCCAGCGTGCTCCAGGCAAACATTAATGCAGACTATTCTGCTGCCATCACAAGAAGTCGTGCAACCTGCCAGTGGCATAGTAAAGCCCAGGTGCTTTGAGAGGGCAGGTTGTGAGTCAGGTGGATGGCACAGGGCCTGTTCCTGCCCAGCGGCTGTGAGTTTCAGTGATGCAGCTATTAAGCACAAAGATATCACCTCTGGCGCATGCAGTCTTTGTGATGTGGTGTGGCAAAGGTGTTCTGGTATGTGCTTGCTCTGTGCTAATACAATCCCTCAGGCAGATGCTTTTGGCTCATGTCAGAGGTAGGGCAATAGGTGTTCCGTTTGGTTGGACCAACGTGGCTGTTCTTGCATTCTGTGCTGCATGGAGGAAGGCTGGCAAGGGAGGGAAACTTTCCTTTCTGTCTATTAAGTACCATGTTGTTTTGGTAAAGAAAAATATACAATAAGTACACATGTCTTTATTTTAGAAAAGTAATAGTTTGAAATGTCTTATGGCTTAGGGTGCAGTTCACCAGAAAATCTAGCATGAAGTCAGAGGAACCAGAGGAAATATTCTTCCTTTCACTCCTTGGCAAAGCAGGCAATACCTGAGTCTTGGACGTGGCATACTCTACAGGTCCTGTGGCAAGTACAAGAGCAGCATGATAGCAAACCAACAAAAAAGCACGTTTATGCTTTCAGACTGTTGAGCCATAGTCTTAAGGCCGTGGAGAAACTTCGATAGTTTGCTTTTCCTTTTGGTGTGTTCGGGCAGTTCCTCAGGTCAGAGTCTGCATGTTCCTTGCAGGGACTGGAAATGTCTGTCCAGTTGCACAGCTCAGGCCCAAGTATGTCAAATTCAAGTGGTGAGAGGTTGATATTCCTGAGAAAGTCTTTTTCTGCATCCCGCTGGTGTTGCCTGTGGCAGCTCTGAGCTGATAGTTGTACCTTCCTGGTGCTAAAGGAAGGGGGATTCCGTGTGTTTGCAGTCTTTATGCAATTGGCTGTGACCAATCCATGTTCTTTGAAAAATGTTCATGCTGCAATAGACATTTACTACTAACCACAGTCACCTAGCATTTAAGTGATTAGGTTTTGTGGTCATGGTAACTTTCACAAACTTTAATTCACTCCCAGCAGTCAGGACAATATTTTTACTAAATACAACCTATGCTTCTACAAGCTGGTGCTTTGATTACATGAAGTGTAAAGCTAGGCACTGTTCTCACTGACCACCACCGGTAGGAAAAGGATGTTCATGTGCACTGTTATGTACACCAGCTGGCCTTGGAACAGTGATCCCTGCCATTGAGCTTCCATATTCCGTGCACACCAAATTAATTCCTGTCATTTATTACCTGCTTAAGTGAAAGGCATAGAGATTCTGAGGGTTTTCTAGTGCCTCTTTCAGCTGTCTTAAGTTCCAAGTTTACTTAAATTTTAATTAGGTACTTCAAAGTTAGCTAGTTAGGTACCCTGTCTTTTTCCAACTCATTCCATTGCAGGTGGCTACTGATAATCTTTCTCCTCTCTTCCAATCCTGAAAATGCAATCAGGATTGAGAGCAGTATTACGGAAATACTTTAATTGAGATGTATTCTTACAGTTCAACAACTTGGTCACAAATTTGTTTGCTTCAGTGTGAGGGGGTAAATTAAAAAAAAAAAAACCTCAGCTACAGTGGCAGCTTCTGAATTGTGTCTGTTACCTAGTCAAAGAGATGTCTTGATGTTTAAAACTGCAGTAGTAGCCTTGCTAAGTGGGAGGAGTTTTGAAAGGGGAACGGGAACTAGGCTGCATAGAATGCATCATTGGTATCTAAAGATGTTGATGTGGTTGTAGCATCCTTCATAAATTACAAAAAAAGGTCAATGATCCAGAATATTTTTTTATGCTATGGCCCCTTTTACTGCTCTGCCAGTAGATGAGTGTAGATGGGAATCAGACTCATTTAGATTGATGGAGGTTAGCATGTCTTTGGGAAGAGAAGAGCTGCAGGCAGAGGTCCTGTGGTTGGCTGTGTCAGCTTCCATGTGCATCTGGGAAAGTAATACCAGAAACTAAATCCTCCCAGAGAACAGGTGGAACTTAATCTTGGCCTTTAGCTCCTCAATTAACCTTGACACTGTAACACTGGATTCTGGATGAGTGAGACATCTTAGAGTGATTCTTAAGTAGCTTCTTAAATAGGAAATGAAATATGAGTGTTTTGCAGTATTACTGCTTCCAAACAACACGGCAGGACTTAAAAAAAGGTAGCAGAGAAGAACCTCAGGTAATAAGGTCTCTTCTGAACCTGCTCTGGACAAGATATGAACCAGAACCAAGTCTTCTCTGTCTTAGCTACAAAAATGTTGTGGAAGACGGAGTTTAAGGAACTGAAATATCAGAGGGTGCCCTTAGCTGCACTTCAGATGCAGCTGACTCCATTGGCTGCTGTGTGTGTAAAGCACAAAAGGTGCAGCAAAAGGTATTTTGCTGATGCCAGTAAGAAAACTGTGTGAGCCTAGCAGTGGACACAACACCTAGTTGTAGACTGAACTGATGAATCCTTTTTATGCAGACTGAAGAGTTCCTATACATTCATATTTGTGGTCACGTATGCTTGTGCATTCTTATTTTGGTATATAGCCAGTCAGCTATAGGTAGATAAATATCTTCCTAAATGTAACTCAAAATAGTTCGCTGCTTCATTTAGCAGACCTTTATGGTTTTAATTTGTCCAATATAGTCATAGTTTAGTCACTTAAAAACCAAATACGTCAATTTTTTAAATACTACACAGCTTCACTGCTTATGATTCACATTTTTTGGAATGTCATTGCTGTTCTGGCACATTTCTCTTGTTTAATTTCACTAAAAGGGGTTGCTAATAATGCAGAAAAGGTCTAAAAGATGATAGATCTAGGATGGAAAAATATGGGAAATGAACTTCATATGATTTTGTATGATTATTGCAAACAGAGCAAACAGATTCCATTTTCCTTTTCTGCAGTATAATGTTTTTTACTTCTTTGTGTAGACTTTCATCTGTCTTACATAGCAGTACATGTGGTTGGAGATTCCACATACTAGCATCATTTTGACTGCTATTTCGTGAAGAAAATTACATTTTCTCCTTTCTGAGACAGACTATAAGGAATTCAATAATTGTATTGTAAGCAAGTGTAGTGGGTGACAGTTTGGATTGAACAAATATTTCTGAACTGTAAATCATGCAAAACTCTGAGCACAGAAGCTGAATGATATGTTAAAGTAATAGGAAATAACTGTCATGGGTCAAGACTACGCTGAGTAAGGTTTTGGGTACACACAAAGGAGACTCTGGTCAGAAGACTAATAGTCCAAGAGTAAGAGCAGGTGAACCTCCTGCAAATCATTCTTTGAGCACAATGAGAAACACAGTTAGTAGTTTGAGAAACGGATGGGATTGCCTTTTTCTGAAAAAAAACCCACAAAAAACCCCAAGCTTGTTGTTATAGAAGATGAGCTAACTGAGAAGTGATGAAGAGAGTGAGGGAGGAGTGCAAATTGAGGCAAGGAAATACAGAAGAGGAAGACTTCAGGTCCAAGTGAGAAGACTAGAAAAGGTGTGCAGGTAGGGAAATTCTTAAATTGTGATGAGGAAAGACGGAAAGGTTGCTGTTTAACTAAGAGAAAGCAAGCCAAAGAAGGTAAAAAATCACACTCTTTTCCAATTTTGTACTGGAAGGATTGATTATATTCCGAATACAAAGAGAAGAGTGTGAAGGGACTAAGATAGGAGCCCAGAGCTGTGTAGGAGTTGCTGGAATTGAAGATGCCATACTTGGTTGTGATGAGGAAGGTGGGACTCACTTCAGTTCTGTTGGAAGCATGACAGAAACAGGCATAGTGTGATTTCTTGTCTATCTGGGGAAAGTCCCAACCAGGCTTTGAAAGCATGGTCCCCGATCTGGAGAGAAACAAAAAAATCAGAAAGCGAATGAAGAAGGGAATGAAAGCAAAAGAAAAAAAAACCCTGAGGGGAGAGGATTGAGAGCTGTGGAGAGTATAATTTCTGATGAAGTGAGAGAGAGGCCAGATGATGTATTCCAGAACAACAATGTAAGAGTGTTTTCTAGGTGAGGACAGTATTGGAAATGCATCCTTTACAGGTATTTTGCAGACATTGCCAGACTTTGTCCAGTCACCATGATTGAGGCCAGGAGCTGCTCTGAGCTCAGTAACAGCAGAGTAAAAGTTTGGGAAGCTAGCTTTTCTCTTGTCTCTAAAGGCTGCCAACCTGAAATGAAGCTCTTGCAATCAATGGAACTGTATAGTCATGAGGCAGGTTTGTTAGTGTGGAATTTGATACCAGAAGCTGTCTATGTTTCAGAATAATATCATGGGACCGGAGGAAGACAACTGTGCATCTGTTCTGAGTGATGTCCTGCTGCTTAGTTATTAACAGTGTCCTTCAGTCACCTGTTTTTTATGGTGCCCCTCACTGAAACTGCATAGTCATGAATTCCAGTGCACCTTTTTAAGAAAATGAAACAAACAAACAAAAAATGGAATGTTTAACCTTCAACTTGGGATGCACCAAGGCCAAACCAGTGTCACTAAAGATCAGACAGGCAGAGCCAAGAAATGTGCTTCTTTTGCCACAGTCACTATAGGATCCAAAAGGTAGGAAGCAGAGAAAGCAAAGCTCTGTACAGTGGCATTCAGCCACAAGATTGGATGTGAACGTATCCAAGAATACAGTAACAAATGCAATCAGCAGCCAGACTTTTCTCTATTTCAATGAATACAGTGAATTTCAGTGTGTACAATATGTACAATTAAAATAATGAATGCAAAAAAATGAGGCCTTTCCCACCCACCATGTGCAAATCATTGTGTATGCAGAAGCAGCTGATTAGAACTGTGGATCAGCTGTGTAAAATTAGAAGGATGGCTTGTTCTGGCGTGGTGTTGGGTGCTGTAGGGTTCAACCAGTAGTGAGAGCAAATCTCATTGACCTAGCCTGTCCTATTGCTTTTTCAGCACCACAGACACCACTGGTGGAAATAGGAGCCACCAGTCAGTGCAGAATCAGCACTGTGACAGACTCCACAGATAGCAGACTTGTAACATGCATAGCTGGGGAAAATTCTGCCCTTGGCCTGTAAATGACTTTATATATGAGATTGTATGCAGATCATTTTTTGGAAGTCGTTACAGGTCCTCTCTGATGTTAGGTGGCTGTAGTAGTTATAGCCAAGATTGTAAACTTTTTTAACTGAGGAATGTTCCACTGCCTTTCATTCCTCCTTGATTTTGTATAAAAAGAGCCATGGGGATGAACACAACCGTGTAACCAAAAAGGGAAGGTTTTTATCTTTGAAATGTAATGGGAATGAGATATTTAATAATGATCTTTTGATTTGGAATATTCTTCTTCTGTTTTTATCAGAAAGAATTAGTTCATAGGTGTTACAGACTCTTGGATATGGCATTTAGATATTATCCAGTTCACAGCATTGAAACATCTCATCGTTCGTTGCTTGAATCTTACGGAATAGACAGAGCTAGGGCGAAAATGTAAACTGAACAATAACATTGTGAGTGATTCTTCTCTTCCTGTATAGCGCCATGTGACTCCTGTTGTAAAGCTCTTGCTAAACTTACTGTTTACAGGAGTTTTGTGCTAACACTGATTCTGGCTTTGCTATAGAGTAGGTTTGCACTTTGTCCTTCACGTGTTGTACTCATCTCTTTCCCTCTGGCTTAAGGAGCGTCCATATCATTGCCTAGCTCACTTGTTTCTTACCTATGCTGTTTTAGTCTTTCTTGGATTTTTATTTTTACTGGCATACAGAAATGTGTGTTTCCATGGTGTGAGCAGAAGTGTTGTATTTCAGAGTTCAGGGCTAAAGGGATAATCTTCTGAATGTGATTATTCCCGTATAGACTTTTTAATGCTATATACACTTGGTGTAAGATAATGGTTACCGCATTATCTTATGACATTATTTCTGTAATTATTAAGTATAAAAGCCGCAGTGTTACTGTAGTGGGTTTTTATATCCTATTAGTGTAGAAGGCACCTGAATCTAATTCCAGTAGTAGCAATTCCTGCCTTTGTCAATGGTACCATAATATCCTTGGTGAAGATGGCACTTCTAATCTCTAGACAGTGAAAGTATTGGTAATTAAATAGACAATTAAAAGGAAACTAATCATATGGATGTTTTGAAAGTAGCCAGTTTCTCTCACATGGGAACTCACTGTCTTGGACAGCACTGTGACCTCCTTTGTGCCCACACAGCCTGTATACTGCTGCTAATGCACTGCTGCATGACAGTGAGGACAGAGGTCATCACATTTATCCCCTCTTGTAGTGGATGGTAAACAGAAAAATCTTTTCGTATTTGCACCTTGCTGGTTTTTGTTGAGCAGCTTCTCTTTAAGAGGAAATGTCTACAATCAGTGATCATTTGGCTGTTGGATGTTTTTATTCAAGTTCTCTTGGTTTGATCGCATTTAAAAAGAAATCTTGGCTTAATAGTTTCCCATTTTTTCACACTGTTTATTTGTTTAATAAAGGTATCAGAAAAGTAATTTTATAAACTAAGTTATGACTTCTGTGTAGAAGTACATTAGTAGGGAATTATTTTCTTTAAGACTGCTAGATGAGCCGAGAACAAAGGAGGATGCTTTCTTTGTGTTACAGTAAATAGCACTGTAGCTGGACCTACTGAAGAAAAGCTGTTGGAGACAATTTTTAGGAAAAAAGACTTTAGATGAAAAACTAAAGAATATGTTGAGGAGGGAAAACTCAGTAAGAAGGAGGATGTAGTGAAATTTAAGTTAAATAAGGAGAAAATAATCGCACACCTTCCTATGCTTTATCTAGTGGTTGGCTTTTTGGTCCCCATTTAATTTTCTCTATTGCTTTAATCCCAGTCAATACAAAACAGCAGTTATTTGAATTTTTCCTGCCACACAAATTATAACTTTTTGTATAATTTTATATTGCTTCATTTTATAAAGGGCTTTTCTTTAAAAAATCAACAACCTAAACTTCTCCTTTTTTAGGACCAAATTCCTCATAGAAAATGTGGTCAAAGCCCTTTTAGTCCTAGGAATTATCCAAAGACTGGAAAATCACCTTCTGCATCAGTGGGCACTAACGAAAACATAGTAGTAGCACAGGCAATTAGTAGCATCTTTTAGTGATTTGCTGTAATTAACATAAGTAAACACACACACACACACACACACACACACACACATATATAGATGTATATTTAAAAGTATACTTAGCATTTATGTTGTTACTTATTACACAGTCTGACATACACAAAACTTTGAGTTGTTGCCTAGAGGTACTTCATGTTGTCTTGAATGAATTTACAGTTTCTTTTCACGTACAGATTGCAAGTGGGCTAGTTTTGAGGAAGCCAAAAGAAAAATTCACTTGGATATGTAAAAAGCTGGAGTTAGGACCATGCTGTGGGAGCTCATTAATGATTCAGAATGGCTGGTTTCAGTTTCCCCTCCTTCCTTTCACAAGGCAAAATCCAATCAATAGTTTTCTTTCAAGGTCAAAACTGCTGCTCGGTCTCTGTCCTTCTCACAACCCTTGTCCAGTCACAGGAGTGTTTTGGAAGATTTAATTACTATTTTATTCCAGGTTGTCATCAATAACTCTTAGCATAGTTGGACTTGGACAGAAAGCCACGTTATTACTGCCCCGATCCAGCTACAGGGGTGCTGTTTTTGTGAATGGCATCATGTCAGGCATGGATCCTACCATCCTATTCCCAGTAATACTGTGGTTGTGTTATGGACAGGAAAGCTGTAAGCAGTGTTATATATCAGTTATTTGATTTTGCAAGTTTTGTAAAATAGAGTTGAGTTTGAGAAAATTAAGTTTCTCTCTTTGCAAGGGAAAGGTTGTCTCCATTGCATGGGCAATGATATTTCTTAATGTGTTTTGGTAGTTTGTTTTCCAGAGCTGCAAGTGAAACGTATATTTTAAAAAATATTACTACGGTTTTTGTCTGCCTTTTTTCTAGACTTATGATACATTTTTTTTCGTTTATTTAGACATAAGTTCAGTGTAGGCTAAATAAACTTGTTACATGCTCATTAACTAACCTCACTTCCTGAAGTTATATTGTAAATCCTAAGAGGAGTACCAGATCCAGTATTTTAATTGCAGCAAAGGAAACAATGCTCCTTTAATGGCAGTGGAAACATTTGTCCCTGTAAAATATCTTTCCCGTTTTGAGAAATGTCATAAACAGTCACAAATAGAGAAAAATATTTTAATATCTTTCGTTTAGAATCCTGTTAGAGTATTATCTCAGCCAGGCATTTTCTTTCTGAATAAGCCGCCAAAAGAGATGTTTGATGCTTTGTCAAGAAGCAAGCAAGGCTGCATATCCTTCCTTAAATGCTTCAGTTTTCCCAAAGACATTATACTGCTTTACAATGTCTGTTTTTGAAAATTAAATTCTGTGACTTTAAAGTGATATTTAAGATCTGTTAACTTGAGTAGAATGAGCTGAATGTATTTGCAGGAGCTAAAAACTTTGGTCCAGTATAATTTTTGTGTTGGCTGAAAAATAATAAATAAAATTCAGGCCAGCATCTCTTCCTTCTCCTGCCTTTTAGGAAAATCTGGACAAGATAAAGGTCTAAAGTCATGACAGAGTTCAGAGTTATCATAATAATTTCAGGAGCAATCTTCTGGAGGTCAGCTTTATTATAGAATATTATGAAAGTAATGATGCTTCTTGAACGTGATGGATCCAAATTTGCTGTTGGTCGTAATCCCTAATGAGTCAAAGAATGTCCACAGTTCACTTTGCTCATTCTACTGGCATAATATTTAGTATGGCCTAAATAACTTCTTCATATATTCTGTTGATTTTATGGTGTTCATAAAATGCTAGTAATAGAAAATCTATTTCTATTGCTGATTTCTTTATGTTAATGTAATTTCCAAGGAAAAAGCTCTTCAGTGACTCATATGAAATATATTGGAGGGAGTTTGTATGTACATATATATATCTAAATGTGCAGTTACACAAATTTTCAAGCGGTATAATTTAAATAGATTATTTAAATTGAGCCTTGCCATTTGGCTGGGATTTTCTTTTATAAATTTTTTATTTTTAGATGTTTGTCCCTACATTGAATTCATAACCTATGTCCAGGTCTGCTGGCTACAGATCTGCTGCCTTTGCATGTGAAGTTGATTTTTTTTCATGTTGGAAAGAGTACTCAGCACTGAATTTGCAAATCTTCTGTTCATGTTTAAGTGATGCCACATGCTGAGGTACTTTGGAGTAGAACAGGATGAGATGTGGATACCTGTTTTTTAGCTGCATGGGTACCTCCTGCCTCACAGGAAGCAGCAAGGGAACACGAGGGTCTCTGGCACAATAGAGGGCAACTTGCAGAAGCTTTAGGCAACACAGGTTGGCTATAGGTTACTTTCAGTACTGGGAGTGAAGAGTAGGGCCGGGTGCTGAACAAGCTGCTTCCATATTAAGTAGTAAGGGTTTTACCTCTATGTGATCCCCAACAAAAGCAAAAGTCCTGGACAAAATTCGTAAGCACCAAGCAAAAAATTGCTGCGTGCAGTATGACCAAGCCTTGACTCTGACTTTTGTGCAGACTATTTGTACATCAAGTTTGTCTTTGCAGGCCAAGAATATACACGAAGGAGAATTTGGCTAGTGACTGAAGAATATTTCCTTGCTGCTTTTCATAAAGCATGATATTGTAATTTTTAATAAATAGTTTTAAATGATGTGCATTTCTATAGCTCTAAAACACACGTGCAAGTTACATCTGGTAGAATCCAGCCCAAAAAATACCAATAGTTACAGTCTTTCTCATGTTACAGATGTTTATGTGTGAAAAATGTGAAATGAGAACAATCTAAAAGTATCACAATGGATGTTTTCTCTTCTGCAGTGTAGAATGAAAAATAAAACAATTGATGAAGAAATATAAATTAAAAAAAAGTAGCATTGGCAATTGCAAACCAAACCCTTGACATTAATTGCATTAATGGTAATGCATTCCATTCCAGTTCATGGTGAAGTAAAAGGAGTTGGTCTGGTAGATCAAATATGGCTTTCATTGCAAGACTGCGACAATGAAGGTGAGATAATAAAGCTATTCAGACTAACCTGTAAACAATGTTGTTATTAAATATACCTGATAAATTATTTAGTCTTAGAACAGATGTCACTATAAAATACTACATATGTTTCAGTTATTTTTTCAGGATGTATGTATCCTGTTATGTATATGTGTGTATACATGAATACATACATTTTTGGTCGAAAAAATATACATGCAGTCAAAATTGTGAATAATTAATGATGCGTATTACATTCCCTTATGAATCTGAGAAATTAATGTCAGGGCTTTGAACACAACTTGAAAGAGATCTTTTTCTATTGAAATATTTGAAAAATTGGAATGATCTAAATAACCATGTTAAAATGTAAGTTGCTGTCCTGCTTTGCTCATTACAAATACATTGTGAAGCAACTGTTATGAATCAATTGGTGTAAGCAAACCCAGCTGTGTATCTAGGAAGAAGTCACAAATCTTGTGTTTTGATTAGTGTCCTTAGGCTTGTGTGTGTTTTGGGTGGGGTTTTTCTTAAAAGGTTTTTAACATTTTTTCAATCAACATCTTATTTTCCAGTCTAGGCAAGAGTAAAATCACAAAAGGTCTCAAGTACCTTTAATGCATTTTTCAGACAGAATGTCAAAAATTTCTATGTGTTCCATCAAGAGTAATTCATGGCAACACACCTAAATATTTGTCATTGGCCAAATGCCAGACTTCTGGGCTCTACACTAACAAATACTGGTAAAATTATTTTGAAAATTATAAGATCAGTTGCAATAATAGCATGCATCTCACATAACTGACTCACCTCTTCCAATTAACTTCTTGTAATCAGAAATAACTTAGTTCTGTATTATCTCTTAAGTGGTCTCTCTGGACAGTAGTGTGGTTTGCATGTACTGTGTAATTTGACTTGGTTCTGGGGCAAGGCACAGCAGTCTTTGAGGTTACCAGTATGCCATCGAAGCCAATGGGACTAGGGTGTGTTCTCTGGCCCGTAGGGAAAGGCATGGATTGTGTCCACAGGTTTAAAACTTGCTTCTCCCTCATTCCTCAAGTAAGATGGCCCCATATGTACTTGAAAATAATTTTCAACGCATGGTCTCCTTTGAAACGCACTGAAATATTTTTTAGGAGAATACTGTTAGTCTTTGGCCAAAATGGTAACTTACTTTAATACAGATTAAATAATTGTGGATAAAAAAGAAGATACACCACTGCGTGTTTTTATTTACTGGCAAATATGTGCCCTGAACCGCTTTGTCTTTGAAGTCTTTACCTTAGCACATGGGCCAGGAAGCAAGTAGGCTTGCACGTCCCATTTACACCAAAGAGTTTTTGGCTTGTTGACTACTGTTTGGATCTTCTTGTATGTCTGTTCCACATCTGAACTCACATGATTACTCAGGTGTGGAAGGGTCATTCAAGCTATAGTTTGCAGCAGCCTTGCTCCATGTAACTCCTGAGTTTATTTTCTGGGAGGAGGCTGGGGAGATGGGGATGAGATGGGAGCCTCACCTTATGAAAGGAAGGCAGGTGTTAGCACTGTTGCTTGTTCTTTGTGCAGCAGCTGTAGCAGAAGTGAAGAGAATCACCTTGGCCAGTGCTGGCACCATCATGGCCAAAGTATTGCCAGGTTCCGTGGACTCCTGACCTGCAATTGTTGCAGGCTGGGACCTGTTCAGTTTCTGGAGCCCAAAAGCAGGCATTCTGTTCGCCTGACCAAAGAAGAGTCAGGTGTATTGGTATGGCTATTTATTGATTGAAAAAGCAATTTGACTATAAAGACTGAGGAGTCTGCTTTTCTTAAATGGTGTCTTCACACAATGAGGAATTGTCACCAAGAAAGGTACCAATCTCTCTTCTTTCAGAAGAAATACTGATTATTTCAGGTGCATTTCAAGCATGGTGTTAGCCTTAATACATTTATAAGACCATTCTTTCTCTAGAAAGAGGGAAATTCAGAAGGCTCACCTCCGCAGTGCTACAGCGATAACTGAGCAATAGAACTTTTCCTTTCCTGTTCTGTCTCTGCAAAGTTATATGACAGTGATACGTTGGAGAGTGGTTTTACTTGACTGGGTAACAGGTCAAGAGTTTGTTTCACTTGCACAGAGAGGGAAAGAATATTTCTATTCCTGTTTAAACATCTTGGAAATTTCTGTTCCTAGTGTGTCAGTGGCAGCAGACAAAGAGTTTTCAGACAGAAATTCAAATTTATATGACATACATGGCATACTGTTTGCCAGATGTGGATGAGAAACCCATGTACTCCACTTGCAGGAATACAGTTTCAGATAAGAAAACAGTCTTATTCACTGATTTGCTAATAGCCTGCTCTGGCAGCTCTGGCGATTACATGTGGTATCTATTATAGATTCATGTCTCATTTATTTTATGTTACCTAAATTTATAATTACATAGTATCACTAAGTCAATTTTACTTATAAAGTGCCTGGGTCTACAGGTGGGCCTTTTTGGCTGTAATTTAGGTGTAATTAACACATTAAATATATGAGATTTGTTGCATCAAAATGGTGCTGTAAGAGGTAGCATTCATAAATATGAAGAGTGGAAACTTCCCTTTTTCCCAAGACCACTTTCCTTGGTGTATCCTGTGAAGAGTGCTCCTTTGAATGGAGATCTATTTTGCATCCATGTAAAACTGAGAACAGAGTGGAGCAAACTAAGGCTAGACTGGAGTAAGGGCACATTGTTTTCACAATGACTCCAAGTGGCTGTGATTTGGAAGATTCAAATTGCTTCATTTAGTACTGTTTTGTGCAGTATTTTTCCTTACAAATATTCTCCATCTTCTGCACTGGGGAGAGACTCCAACATAACTGTAATGTCTAGGGAGAAAGAAAAGTTCATGGAGCCTCAAAATAGGTGCGGGACCTCAATGCATATTCTTCAAACTGCCTACAAATGTGTGCAAAACTTCGAGATTACTTTTCAGGAATGTAAAACCAGGCCACAAGGTTCATGAGGAAATGTCCTGTGCCTCAACCTTCATCTCCCTCAAAGCCCATGTGTTACTGTGGAGGAGGACTACTTTAGTTAAGGTTCAGTGGATGGCAACTCGGAGGTTGTCGCTTTCCTGTTCTGTGACATTGGATCTGTGGTAAGAGATAACTGGCGGCATTTTTTCAGTATTTTGTGTTTTTCCCTGGTGAAAGCCACTGGTGGCTGGCCACTAATTGGCTGTGACTCCATCCACCAACACTCTGGGCCCGGCTATCCAGACAGTTTTTAACCTTGAGAACAGTGCACCTATCCAAGCCATGAGCAGCCAGTTTCTCCAGGAGAGTGCTGTGGGAAATGCTTTTAAAGGCTTGACTAAAGTACAGTCAGACAATATCCATAGCCCTTCCCTCATCCACTAAGTGCGTTGCCTTGTCATAAATGTAGACCAGGTTTGTCGAGCAGAACCAGCCTCTCATAAACACATGTTGTGTGGGCCTGATCACCTATGGGACCTACATCTTAATTTTTCTGTCAGGAGAGAGTTTGTGGGGCGAAATACTTGAGCCAAGATTGTATCAAAATGGGGCAGTGATCTCTGGTCCTGGACCTAGGAGTCTGCAGAAGGTGGAGGACGAAGAGATGCACAAAAATGATGTAGTTTGTCTTCATGGAACATAACTTTGATGGGACTAGCTGGAATTTGGCTCTTGGTTGCTTGCTGTCAGTTCATATGTTGATCATTGACCATGCACAGATGAATTTTCTTAAGGAAGATTGTTAATTGCCATGTAGTGACTGTAATGGAAGGCAGTTGAAATTAACGAAGTAAAGAAACCCCATAGTTGTTTTACTAGAGGCACTGAGTGATTATGAGATGCATCTTTTAAGAAGTGTTCAAATTTCACAGACTCAAGGTAAGATGTCGTAGCAAGGAAGCTGGAGAATTGCTCAATAACAGCTGCGAGGACAGTAATGATGAAAGGTATTAATATTGTTGTAAGGCAACAGTAGGCAAAATAATCCCACTATAAATGGACATATATGATACAGTTCCGTAACTCCTATTGTACTGTAAAAAGCAATGTTATTTCCCTAATTTGTATATAAAACCTGGCTTGCCAGGTCTTGTTAAAAGGTCATAAATTGAAAATACAGAATATTTGAAATTACTCAAGCCAACTGGATGGTAGAGTTGTCTTCAATATTTGGGTAGAGACAGGGTGGTTTCAAAGTTGACAGTGATTCTCTCTTTCAAAGAGACGAGACATAATTATGCTGTGTCCTTCAAGTGCTCTGATGTTCTTTCTTATGGCTGTAAACTGACACTTGTCAAAATTGTAGCTGTGTAGCAGCATTTCTGTATTTTACATGCATACCAATGAGTGCATTAAACACAAATTCTAGGGATGTCATAAGGTAAAGGGCCTTCTTTCCTAATGGCTTTGACTTTCCAAGTACTTGCAAGAAGCTTTGAGAAAGCATCCCTTGATTTATTGATTGATCTGTCAGGCATACAGTGTTTCATGCAAATGAAGTGTAAAATAACCGATAGATATGCGTGTTTTAAAATGTGTATGCAGATAGTAATTGCTACACTCTTTCCTATCAACTGGATTTCTACTAATGCACATTTTCTGTGGTTCTTTGGGGAGCTGCTGTTAATGCCGGGTTCTGTTTCAGTTTCTGAACAGCTGCTTATTCACACTCTCTCTTTTTTACTTTAACTGTCCCTGAATTAGAAGCTCTGCAAAATATATGTACTGACTGTCTCTGAGCAATGGTGGTTTGAGCTTCAGCTCTTAATGTCCTTGACTCTCACTAATCAATAAAAAGCTAAACAACTACAGCATGAGCAGCAGTACTGTAAAAGGAGACTTCTGTTGGATGTTGTGCTGGAAATCATGAGGATAATGACTCTCATTGAGAAAGATACAATATTTTCTCCTTCAAGAGTGCAGAGCACAAATGTTTTGTTTTCTGCTGCCTGCTTGGAAAATGAGCATGTCTTCCAATGCATCATACTGGGAAATAAAATCAAAACTCCAAATCAAACTAAAGAAAAACAGATTAAGACATTAAATGATCCTTGTTAGCAGTATAGAGGACTGTTAACCCAAAATATTTTTGGTCTCTAAAATGCCGAGTAAAAAGGTCCAGTTTTACCATCTCTTAGTCCTATCTTCTTTTACACTGAGAACAGCTTTATGAGGTTCTATACTTAACTATATATAATTCTGTTTGACCTCCATTCTCATTTCAAGAACTTGTAGACTAATGAAACAAACAATTAAATAGTTTGAATACTGGCTGCAATACTGACGTTGAATACTCCAATTTTATTATGCCTGTTTGGAAATCTAATACAGGTGGAAGCATCCATAAAATTACAAGCTATGTATCCTTATCTGTGGACCATAAATTTAGACATTAGAGGAAGAGACAGTGATAGTGGAAAAGAAATCTTTATAAGATACTGGATATTTTGAAGAAACTTTTAGTTTTGGTTTACTATAAATAGTCCCAAGTTTAATATGATTGTGTGCTGCCTTCCTGTTGTAAGCAATTGGAGCATGTAAGAGGGTCAAAATTCTTTATCTTGATGTATAACTTCATGGGTCAGACTATTTAGTCTCTTCTGGTCCTAGTTTTCCCATTTACTAAGTAAATCCGGTTATGGGAAAATTGGATCAGAAAATAGAGACTAATGTGGAATTCAGATACAGAATTTTCTGTGAATCCCTGGCTTTTAATAAGTTGATTTGTTTGTCTTCTATACATGCTTTTGTCCTTAAGTAAAAAAAGTAATATTTATGCTTGTCATTAGAGCTCTTAATTATATGAATTAAAAATGTGGTCTTAGTGCTTCATGAGGTAAAAACAATGTTTAGAAAGAAAGGAAAAAATTGTAGTGAATGTTTATGTTTTTGTGCTCTGAAACAAAAGGCGGTATTGAGCCTGGTGCACGCAAAATCTGCAAAATCCTGAGAAAAAGTACATATTTTTTCAGAGAACTTTATCTTCTGCTGCTGTGTGGGCATTGCTCTATAAGACAAGACGTTATTCTTCCTTGCGCAACAAAAATTCTCCGGAAGCTATCCAGGAGCCTCTTCTTGCTTTCCGATAAAAATTAGGTGACATTTTGTCCTGATTTTGCCACAGCATTAGTCAGCACTGCTCTTTGAAGCAATGGCTCATATCCAAGAAGCAAATAAAAGTAGGAATAAGTTGTTTCATTTTCTTTCCTTGAAACAAGAAACTGACAAATTTGATAAGACTACATTTTAGGCAATGCAGCTACATCTTACCTTTGCCTTCCTCCCTTCCAGTCACCAGTTTGAACTTTCTCCATATAAATCACAGTTCATTTAAAAAGAATAAAGAGATACATGCCATGTATGCTCAGTTTACTCCACACAGGAAAAAGCAAAAACATACACTGATTTTCAATTCAGAATGCTTTGTTTGGATCAAGGCCACAAACAATATTCTGAATAAGCCTTATGCAAACTTTATGCAATATTAGAATAAACTTCATGCACTTGATGAAGAGAGAAGATTGAATGAGACTTAGAAAGTTTCAGTTGTTCAGCACTTCTTTTGCTTGTACTTTCACTTGAATGATTTGGTTTAGATACATGGTCTCCAAATTTATGCAACTCATATGTAGAGACATAACTGGCAAGTGGGATATGAGTATATAAAACTTAGTTTTGTATTCCGTTAAGTCATCATTATGGGAAACTTTTATTTACTCTGACAGAGTGTAGGTCAGATTGGTAGTGACCAAGAAAGTCTGACTTCAGACCTCCAGTTTATGTACAACTCATTGTAATATATTATTTCAAATCCTGTTGAAGGAAGAAGGATTTTAGGCAACTAAAATTTAGCATCTTGCTTTGTGAAAAAAGTTCAGAAGATGACCATCATGTCACGTTTTCCTTCCTGAATGACTTAGCTGATGGCTTGTAGGGAACATAACCAGTGAGAAGTGTGATCAAGATTGTTGGGACACGTAGAAATTGAGTCGGTGAATGTATAACTATCCCAAGAACAGTGATTTTCCCAAATATTGCAGTTACGTGTTATGATGCATATAATGTTATGATGCTGTTAACGGCTCAGTTTTTTTGTTGTGTGCTGGTTGAAGATGGAAAAAAAATGTCTTCTTTACATTGAAAAAGGATCATGTTTCTGAAAGGCTCTTCTTTCAAAATCAGTACAGTAGGTCTAAAGGTAGAGGGTTTGCTATTATAATTTTCCTTTCATGCTTTCCTCTCTAAGGAGTAGAAAAGCTGGGAAAAGTTGGTTGGTGACATTTTATCCAGCTCCCAATCACAGTAAACTCTCAGAACATGACAGATTATCCGGTATCTGAGATATAGATCTGCAAAACTTATGAGATAGTCAACTGTGGTACTTCTTAAAGGTAGGATTTAAAAAAAAAGTTCTCACTGGTGGCTCAACTAGATCCTTATTAATAATATAATTCAAACTACACTTTCTGTTAAGCAGTTAGGCTTAAATTTGATGTTCCCAAAATAGCGTACTCCAGATTCTTTATAATGTTTGTTTAAAGACTAATAATTAATACAGTGCTGATTTCAAAGCTTTTTGAATGAAGAGCTGCTATTGGAAATAAAGTTATCACCAGGTTACATTTTAAACTACTTATTATTTTCTTTACTGTCTTGGACAAATTTGCATTTCAGAGAGACAGATACATAATGTTCCTTTAAAGGATGAATGAAGTTCTGTCATTCCTTGTACAGGGAAGATGAATAGGTTTTTTTATGTCTTCCACTTTCATTTTGAGATTTTTTATTTTTATTCTTTAATGTACTTTCCTCTGCAAGTCTGAGTGGCAGCTTATATAACAGCAGTGTTCTTTTAAAACTAATATTAAACTCAGAATCCAGTGCCTCAGCAGCAACTCAAGCTAAAATCAAGCTTTGCCTCAACCTGCCTAACTGACTCTATTTGAACTCTCAGAAGCCAAATGGGATGCTGGCAGTTAGGACATGAGAAATCATCTTCTATGTATCTACTGTCCATAATACTTTGCCTTTGTTCTCTCAATGTCTCCAAATAGTCAGAGATCCAGTGTACAAATGAAATTCTGTTTTCTTAAAGTACTTCTGTTCAGTTTCTGCATCTTGATATTTCAGTCCTGTTTCCTTGTTCCATTGTCCCCCTCCACCCCACTCCCCACAATTATTTTGTATTCATGTATGCTTTTCATTTCTATGTACTGCAATTGCTTTCATGTTTTTTCACGTTTTTCTTTCTTTCACCTTTTTCCTTTCTTTCTCTTTTTTGGACTCCTTTCTGTTAACCATTTTTTTCTTAAAAAGTTTTTATTGTGATTAATTCTTCTGCCTCCAGTAGGACTTGCAGGACTCCCTTGTGGACTTCTTGACTCCCATATACTGCTCAGTCGTAGGTCTGAGGTTTATTCCATAACGGTAGATGCCACTGTTGGCTACCAGGGTTACTAAAATACGCATAAATCCAACCAAGAACATAGAATAATAGAATCACTTCAGTTGAAAAATATCTTTAAGATCATCAAGTCCAACCATTAACCTAACATTACCAAGCCCACCACTAAACCATCTCCCAAAGCACCTCTGGTGGTTTACAAGAACGCATGAAGTCACCTTCCTTAAAATAGTAGTGCCACCTTCCCCCTGCCCCTGTCCCCCCATCATGACTTATCATCTGAAGTTTGCAGGAGTTGTAAGCAGATCTGTTTCGTACCTGTGTTTTGCCTGTGTACTGTACACTAAATATTAGTTTGTTAGTTGACAACTTCTCAAATTAAAATTCAGAGGTAACTTGAAACACAGCACTATGATTTGATTGTGACTGCAGCAGACCAGGTAAGGAATAATCTAAAAGTCAAAAGAAGCTTTCCCTTGCAATGATTGGCTCTGGTGTTAAAGGTGTGGTATAAATGGGGTTTTTTTTATGTAAATACATGTATGTGTCCTTTGTCTTAAGTTGCCAAGAACATATGCAATCTCCCACATTTAAGAAAACAAAATTCCAGAAGAGGTCTAAATGGCTTAGGAAATTCAAGAGGAAAGTAGCAACTATGCCGTAGACTCAATTGTAGACTACCAAAAACCCCGATGACATTTTTTGTTTTCTAACCTATAACTTCTAAACATCCTTCAGATAATTGCTTACACTTCTGAAATGAGGCTCTCTTCAACTGATACTCTCTTTTTGTCTGTGAATTAGCAGATCTGTTTGGGGTTTTTTGATACCTTACACGAGACCTTAATAACTGTTTTAAAGAAAAGGCATTTTGCCACACACTTTTGGAAACGTGGGATTGCACAAAGCTAGCAAGTTCAGCTTCTGTATGTGTGATTACCTACTTCCAGGGTAGAAACAAACAAGAAAACACAATGTAAATGAATTAGTCATTGTTACTAACAGTGAAATTCAACTTCTCTTGAAACTGATAGCATAAGTCACATTCATTGAAAGCAAATCAAGATTTGACTCTGAATTGTTTAGATTTCTGTGGAATATGGATAAGCTTTCAGTCTTTGCAAACGTTGAGAACTTACTGAAACAAGATTAAAAACCCAGAAAACCAGATAAAAGCTACTACTGAAGTTTACTTTTGCTGACTAATAGTACAACTCTCTCATGTGTTTTTTTCAAATATCATTAGAACAAGTAATGGTGGCTGTCAACAGTGATGTACATAATAACTCAACTGCATCAGATAACAACAGACTGGGTAAGGCAATGCTGTTCTAGGAAGTATTTGTGCCGTAAAGTCAGCTAGTTGAATTCCACACAGGGCCCTACACAGCCTTTTAAAAATTCTAAGCCTTAGCCAGTCAGGTAAGGTTTGGGGGGGGGGGGGGGATAGGTTTTTCCTTCATCTCAGAGCAGAACATATCCCGGGGATTTTGATGTATTTCAGTGTGCCATCATACTTAGTTGTTGATTTTTAAGTTCCTGTTGATATTTCAAAACAATTAATTTCAAGGTAATTGACTAATATTTCTCCCAGTTCCACTTTTTTTCTGCCACTACGGAGGCGGTTATAGCCATTAAGGGCAGCAGCCTGTTCAGAGCAGGCAGAAAGGATGCTGTGCACAGAGCTAAGGTGTGAAACAAAAGTTACAGAGGATCCTGGTGCTGTGCTTGAGTAAGTCTGTGGCATAGTGGGGTACCCTTCATTTAGCTGGTGTACCAAACTAAGGACAGAACTTGTTTGTGCATGTTGGGCTTGTTCACCATAAGCCTTGGCACAAGGCAGAACACCTGGCTGAGGTTTTTCTAACTCATACATAGTACAGTCCCTGGTTGGAGAATTCTAGACTTACTGCATTACAGCTCAGTCTGAGTATGTTGATATGTTAAAGACAAATGGATAGCACACCATATACATTTTTATTTAACAAATAAAATCTTTAGCCACAAGATAGAAGTAATGTTGTCATTTTCATAAATTCATGTACAGTTTTTATGTAACATTTTATGTATGCTTTAAATGCCTTTTATGTGTATGTGTTTGATTGTCAAGTATTCATTTGTGTTTAGTCTTTTGTATTTATTTTTCTTTGACTTTTTTTTTACGCATGATTTCTCACATTTTATTTTGTTTCTTTTAGGTTTTGTTTTATTTCATAAGATCCCACTGGATGGGTAAATGAAATAAGGAAAAGATGAGAGAGGGGCTGTTGAGCTTGTGGAATCTGTGTGCTGGACTGTAGGGAGTGGACAGTGTCCTTGCCCAGTGAAGTGCCACCTCCCTTGGATTTCTCTTTTAAACATTGGTTATGTTTGGAGAACTATAGAAGTACATTCAAATCAGTATCTGTTTTTCCAAGAGCAGGGAAAAGCGAAGCCCTGAGGCAGCTAAAAAAACTCAAGAAAGTCCAGAAATAAGCTACCACATTCTTTCCTATTGCCTTGTCCTCCAAATTGCCTGTCTTCCAAAATGACATTGAGATGAAATTTCATTATATTGTTTCCTCTGTCAATTTTTTTTTGTTTGAACTTAACTGGAAAGATGTCGTTTTTATAAGTAATATTTATCAAAGGTGAACTGCAAAGCTGCTTTTATTTTATTGAATTAGTGCCTTTGCAAAACTTCTACAATGCTTAATTTGAGTGTGCGTGCAAGCTCACTGATTTCAGTGGGAATGCTCACATCCTTAAAGTTAAGTTCTTGTAGGTTTGCAGGATATGGCCTTCACTCCTGAAGCAGTAAATTGCAGAGCTGGCCCTGCAAATCTTCTTACGAATGTAGTTCCACTGACTTTACCAGGAAGATGGGGAGTCTAAGCTGTATACAGAAAGGTGGCGATACTGTTTGGTGTGTTTGGGTATTGAACCAGTGCCATCACTTAGACGTTCAGTTAGGTTGTGCTTATTCAAGATAGTCCCTAAGTTTAGATAAGCATACAAATCTAGTAGGCCAGAATACTGATTCTGAGCCAAGAGCAAGAATAACAGTATGTGGCTGGTAGACTTAGAGGCTTATTTAACTGTCCATATTTAACTGTGAAGCATGCTTCAGAATGTGCTTCAGTATACTTCAGAGAAGAGTCCACTCTAACAAGTAAAGCTAAATGAAGGCATGAGCATATTGCAAGAGCAGGACTGCATTTAGATATAGTACTAGAAATTAATTTTCATTTTATTTATGTGTCAAGTCCTGAGGGTCTACTTTGATCTTTTCAGTTTAGGGAATTTTAAGAAGTATGAAGTTTCAGGGTTTTTTAAATTGCGAGTTAGCTAGAAAGACTAGCAGTGAAAGACTAAGGTAGATGCTTATGTTTCTGTGTATTCTGATTAAATTTTTGAGATGTGATCTGAATTTAATTCCTTACAATTATGTTTAGTAAAACAGAAGAGATGGTATTATTTTGTCTCTAATTTGCTTTTCATTGTTACCTGTTTTTAATTTCAGCCATTTTCTCTCTTCCCTTGTGACACTATTGCCTTTTCTTTTACTGCAGTCTTTTAAGGCCATACACCATCCCTCTCTTTCTACAATACTCTCTTGACTCTTTTGTTCTATTTCTGTGTGTTTACTTGCTTTTTGCCTTCTAAGACTCTTAATCCTTCAACTTTTTTCTTGTGTTGAGTCTCTTGCATCTGAGTTCTTTATTCCTGCTGTGCTCAAGTTTCAGAAATATCCTTATTAGTCAAGAAATGTCTCCACATTTGCATTCTTCTAGGCCTATGTAGGGAGATACTTCCTTTCCCTTTCCACTGGTTAGGGAAGGGGAGATGCAGTTGCTAAAAATCTGTCCCAAAGATGTATTCTGCTCCCCACATTAAGGAAGAGGACAGAGCTGGAAGTCTACTGATGACCTAGGAATCGTGTTGTCTTTGTCGCCGTGCACATACTGTGGTGATTTGGGGAGGGATGGCAGCAATTAAGGATATCCATCATAGTTCCTGTTTGAAGTTAGATGTCGTCAAATGTTCTGCTGTTCCTCAGAAAGAATATTAGGAATGTCTGCCTTTTTTCCTCCCTAAGTTTATGTGGGCATGGTCTTTTTTCCAGAAGTCTTAACTTTCTCTTCTGCTTACTGATTCACTTCTGATTTCCTTTTAATTATTTTCTTCTCGGGCTTCTTGCTTATCCAGGCAACTGTCCTCCTGTTGAAGTAATATCTGATGTCATAGAGCTGATTCTAAATCAGTAGAGAATCATCTAGCAGCAATATTTGAACTAAAGTCAGTGGACTTACATCAAACACATGTTGGATCATGAGCAGAGCTTGACCCAGTAGCCCAAATTCCAGTTTGAAGTTTTGCTGGGACAAAGTCAGCATATTTCAGTTATGTGCTCACAATTTATTGCCAAATAAATGAGGTGAGAATCTGAACCCTTTTCTTTTGGCAGGGAAAAAGCAAACTTGCAAAGCTGGAATTTGGCAGTTGATTTTTGAAATATTTAATTTTAAAAGGTAGTTCTTTCTGCTTCATAATATTTATATGCACAAATATGCACAGTGATTGATTGGGGATTTTACATAATTTTTTTGTAATTTATTTTGTAGCACTTTGCAGTTCATCTTTTTTGGCTAGGGGTAGGTTTGACCTTCAAATGTTTCAGAATGTACTGACACAGTATTTTGGATTTTATGTAATCATGGAGGTAACTTTAATAAACAACAACTGATCTGTGCACCGCTGAAATATATATATATTTTTATATCTGTATTGTAGAATCTCCTTCTTACATATTTTGTACTACATTATGTTAGCCACTCAGTGCATTGTTACTTGATGCAGATATTCACAGAACGTTATGGATTACAGCACGTGATTTGTTACTAATAATGTCTCAGCACAGATGTTTAATGCTTGATGGAAAAAGACTACATGTTCCTAAAATGGTTTCTTTTCAGTATGTAGACAGAGCCTCTTAAAGCTAAGGGAGCTAAACTTTTAACATGGAAATTATGATACTCACTAGCTTCTGTCTTTCAGCTTGATTGTAAGTGACATTGCTTGTAACTGTAGAGATTCTGATCTACCCAAACGGTGTTGGTTTACAAAGGGCTCACTTAATTACAAATTCTTGACCTCCTTAAAATAAAGTGAGACTGAAACTAAGAATCATATAGGAACCATTAACATGGTAAAAGTTGATGAACATCCAGGATTTGACATTAAAAAGCTTTTATATTGTTTCACTGAGCAATAAAAAAGGCTATGAAATGTCTGAAGGCAGAGTTGCTATTTTTTTTCGCTGTGCCAGACATGAAACTAAAATAAAAGCATATTTCTAAAACATTCTGCTAGAAGGGGTTTATTTGTACTAGAATTTATTTTAAATAGACATTTAATGTACTCAGAGACATGTTGAGATAAGCTGTTGAGCAGTTTGAAGGGCAGATTAGTTGGGGGCCTGGAGAGGAAGCACTGCTGGGGGTGTTTTGGTGTGAGGCCAGTCATGTCATCCAGTCTGTTAAATAAACCCGTTTCTGTTGAATTTGGTGGAAGTTTGACCAGTGGCCAGGTCTACGCTGCAAAGAAGTGCATTGTTCCCAGGCAGAGGTCAGAGCTGTGCTTGCTGCAGCTGCCTGTCATGAAAGGCGAGGTGGGAGCAGTCGCAGAATATCTGTTCCTGAAGAAAGTTGTCTAGGGACCATCTCTTTTTTAATGGGAGTCCTGGAAGCTCCCAGCCAGGGCAGACTGAGGCTGCTATGAGACATTTTCATGGCAATATGTGTCTTGAGTATCCTAACCTGTGAAAGGCAGTCTTCATCCTTTCCACTGCCGTTGTCTACCAGCTGGATCTCTCCCAGGCAGCAGTGAAGAAAAACATGCATTTCAGTGGGAGCAAGATCAAGATCCTTGGGAACAGCAGACAGTGCCAAGAAAACCTGTGGACAGCTAGTTGAAAACAATTTTACTTCAAATAGTTCTTGTGGGAATTGCTTTTTCTTTTTTGACTGCGGGCAGAAGCACTAAAAATCTTTTTTTTCCTAAGAAAGCCAATTCCTAAGACTGGTTTTTCAAAAACTATTAAACATATGGAATTTTACCTTGTGGAAAGGACCGGTACACTTCCAAGTGGCTCTTTAAACAGCAGCCTTCATACAAAGTTCATCAATGCCTCTACCCAGCTGTCCATGTTAAGTTGACAATTAATTATCACCATGAAGACCATCACTTAATCTGCATCTATTTAAATACTTAAAAACTTGCAAATGGTTTGTAAAGTTGGAAACTATTATCCGACAGATAAAAAAAATCATCCTTTCTGAGCTCTTTTTAATTCAATCATCCTTTTCCAGTTAATTATTATTAATAATACTAATAAAGAAATTTTATTATTTGAAATAATTTGAAAGTTATTAGTGGACAGAGCAGCTAAGTATTTTGTTCATGTTTATTTGAAAAGAAAACCCCAAAAGCTTATGTAAAGGTTTTTAGTATTTTCTTCTTCTCCATCATTCTCTCTGGGTTCTTCTTTTCCTTCCAATTTTTGGTGGCTCTGTTTTCTGTTCTCCAGAGAGCTCAGTGTTCTCCTTTGTGAGTTGTGGTAGCTCTCTACTTCTTAGGGCACAAATGTGCAAGGTCTTGGAATATCCTTTTGAAAGACTTTGCCATCATTACGTGATGGTGTGAAGTATTCCAGATTATAATGTAGGTCCATGTTGTGTCAGATTTTTGTCATCTGATCTCCAGAGCAAGAGTTTGTGGGTGGTTGGCAGTATTGAGTATGAATACAACGTCATAGCGTGCACAGAGAATGCTGGTGCTGTGTACTTCACGTGTCACAGTCCATTTCATTGCCCCACTTCCATAGGAATGTGTAACCCCAAACTTTTGAAGCTGGCTTCCATTTGCTCTGTTCTTCTTTTGTTCATACAAATTAAATCTTCTCTGAAGATAGGAAATGATGCATTGATTGGAAATAAATATAGCTGTTCAGTTCCACAAGCTTGTATGTAAGTGAACGTGCAGAACATGGTATTGTCTTAATCAACCTCGAGATTAACTGGCTGACTTATTTTCATCCAAAAAAAAGCAATAGATTGGAAGAGCCCACATTAGAGTGTGTATTGTTTTGGTATGGACATGCTATATCCTTCTAATTTTGATAGCAACCTTCCATGACTAGCTATATTTTTGCAGCTGTGAGGAGTGTGGTGGATAAGCGCATGTCCTGGCCTGGAGCAGAGTTGCAGGCAGCATAGAGCCAAACTCCTTTCATTTTAAAGAGGTCCATTCCCCCATATTCTCTAGAGGCAGCAAGTCACAGCAGGGTTACTAAGCAAATTACGTCTTAATGTAGGAGGAAACTTGTCTCCTTGCATACATATTTTCACTGTTACTTTGTTCCTCAGCTGGAATGACAACAACCGTATAAAATTGCAGGGAACTATCTGATATTCAAGCAAGTAAAGGCTAAAGTCATGGCTTTCTTATGATGGCTTTGATTTTTCTTTGATGTAAGCAGAGTAGGGCTCCCTTGTCAGGCAAGTGCAGCAAACAGAAAAGAAATACTGATTTTTTCTTGAGAATTTTTTTTAACACAGCTATTTCATTGGTATTACTGGCTTTACAAGTGTGAGAGCAGAATTGTGCTGCCACACCACTGCACAAACCCAAGACCAGAGTCTTTGACAAATACATTTCAAATATCTTTCACTGCTATTCAGAGCTCTCTGTTCCTGAGTCTTTTTTTATATTTCAGGCTCAGTTTAAAAACAGAGTAATTTAGTTGATATCAAAGTATAGAACTTTAGCATTGTTTTGTAAAATATTTTTTTCACACATGGAGAAAAGTAGTATTCTAAATTATAGAAAAAAATTACCTTCTACCATAGCATCACATCATGGAAGCTGAGTAGCGGGTCAAGAGGCAATGGACACAAACTAATGGACACAAACAGGAAGTTCCACCTGGATATGGGGAAGAACTTCTTTACTGTACAGGTGACCAAGCACTGGCACAGATTGTCCAGAGAGGCTTGTACAGTCTCCCTCACTGGAGATACTCAAGAACTGTCTGGACACGATCCTGTGCGGTGTGCTCTAGGATGACCCTGCTCGACCAGAGGACCCACTGTGGTCCCTTTCAACCTGACCCATTCTTTGATTCTGTAGTTTAAAAATTGCTTGCTGTGATCCCTCAGTAAGCTGTGAGTCTTTTCTCCCCCTCTTCCCTCTAATTCTTCTTGTTGAAACTCTTTCATGTTTCTTAAAAGTAACAGACAACCATTGTTTTTGTTCCCAAATGCTACCATAACAGTTTAGACAATCTATAAAAAATGTATTAGACGAACTTATTTTTAACAGGCCAATAAAGTTCTATAATTTCATATCATTGTGTCTTTCACTACCTGTAAATTGATCATATCTTGTATTTCATTAGTAATAGTGCAGTGCATTGAAAAATATGTCAATCTTTGAGTTCCTCACCTATTACCTGTTGTTATAAAAGTGCTATTGTTGTCTTTGTGTTCTTATAAAAAGTGAGATTCAACTCCTTAATTATATTTTATAGCGTCTTTAACGGTTATTCTATTTATAAAGCAACTCCTCAAAATGTTTGCAGTAGTTTTATTTCTGTTTAACTTAATTTAATTTAAATGTGTGTATCTTTAGCAGGTACATTCAATCAAATGTGAGTGTATTCAGGTCAAATAACTACATGTTCAGCTGTTGGCTATAAGACACAGAGTTTTACGTGTCAGGCCATACTTCATCTACTCAGAACTTAACACAAAAAAAAGTCAGTTGGTTAAATACTCAAGTAAGTTGTGGTGATTTTCCAAACTATTTTGAGGAAACATCAGTGCTGTAATTTGAAGGGTATGTTTTGCTTTGGGACTTCTGTTTGTTGGCCTGGACTATCTGGATTTCTTGACAGACTTAATGAAACAGAATACAAAAGAGTGTTGGAATGGTTGAATCACAGTTTATGTCCAAGTGTTTTTTATCTTTTTTGCTTTTTACTAGGGCACGCCATATTTTCCCATTAATGTGATTGCTGTATTTGGACTACAGCAGATTACATGTTCATTTTCTTGCTTCTGAAATGTTTTGTCATGTTTTTCTCCTCTGGGATCTTACCAGATCTCTGAGTATTGTACCAAGTCTGCTTTGTATACCCAGATGCAATTTTGAAATTTTTCACCTATTTGAACAATTGTGATATTATGTAGTGTATTTTACATGTGTGCTTTTTTATTGTCATCCATGTAAAATATGCTTTTGGAACTAATTTCATGTATCCTCAATATCCAGAAGAAACAGCCTCGATATAAAGGTCAGTTCTTTTTCTGGGAGGAGCCTTCAGTAAGACAGCTGTTAGAAGTAAATTCTGATGTTGATTAAGATGGTAGATAGAATTATTTTGCAGAAAGTATTCAAACAGTATAAATGTTAGATTCTCTAAAATGCCAAGTAGAAGAACATGCTGAGATTGTGATGTGCTTGGTATTTTTTTATGTAGTAACAAGCTTACCACTGAAATACTGAAATATAAGGTTTTCAGACTCAGTAGACCAAGAAGTTATTGCCTAGAGAGAAGAATCAGAAATGAAGCTGAATAAAGGCAAAAGTGAAAATAGCCATTTACACTGCCTTGAAAATTAGGAAGTCAACACTGTAAGAAATAAAAAAGTCTTAATATTCTGGATAATCCAAATTAGTGTAAAACTGCAAGGGTTTGTTTTAAATGAATATGAATTACAACTTAAAAGTATTGTTGTAGAAGTCTTGATTTAGTTCTTTGAAATGAGAAAAAAGATAAAACTTACTGGATATTTGTATCTTGAGATACTGTAATTTCCATCTACTTTGATCATTAAAATACTTCAAGAATAAAAAGTTAATTTCATAGGTTAGTTTATAATTCTGTTACTATTTTAAAACTAAAACAAATTCAAAGATCACTTTTCAGCTTGAGTAATTGATGTTTCTTCCTTTATTATGTTAGTAATCAGGCTCTAAAGCAAAAATACAGAGCACAAAATAAGCAGTTATTTGTGTATTGCAGTTTCATGAGAAGGTTGCAAAAACTCACAGAATACTGTTTGATAATATATATGTTGTCTTTCAATTATACTGAAAGAGATTTTGGCAATGTGTTTTTACCTACTAAAAGCAAATACACTCTGCAGTTTTCTAAAATAAGTGTGAATAAAGAGAATAGAAAGGTGTATTTGAAAGACAAATGAGAAATTATTTTGATTGAAGTTCTTGCTCTGGTAATTAAAAAAATTAAATTTAAAGAGTAGTTGTTGCTTTATTTATGCAATTTGCTTTTCTACTGTAGTTTTCAAATTCATACTTTATTCACATTATGCCATTTTCTGATGCCATTGTTGTGTCTTCAGTTGTCATTGTAGCAAACTTCAGATCTATTTCCCTAATACATTGTGACTGTAATCAGTAAAATCCCAAAGAGTGTCTCATTATAATAAGCTAGAATGTGAATGTGGCAGTGCCTTTTATACCTGCATTTACTCTTGCCACATAGAAGTGCTGTGCTATCTACACGTTCAGAAGGAGGAAAGTATTGAACTGACTGTTCTAGCCATGACACCTTCCCAAGACAGCTGACGTGCAGAATAAAAATATGCAGGTGTGTGTTGGGAACCACATATCGATGACAGTGTGGCCTGGGGGTGGGAGGGATGCACCACCATAACCACAGATTGCAGTTCCTTAATAACTCCTTACAGCTCACGTTAGATACTAGAAGTCAGAGGGCAGAAGGTGATGAAACTCCAGATGGGCAATCAGCTGTGCAGTTTCTTGATGACTAGTGTGTTCCACTGAAGAATCACCATGTTTTCCCCTTGAAGGGTTTTAGCAAAATTTCAGTGTCTACAGCATTGAAGTACATATGATGCCTCAGGAATGGATGCATCATCCCTGCCTCAGGGGACAAGATCCAAGAAAACAGTTAGTTTTATATAAACCTTCTTCTGAGGGCTGGGCAAAGTTTCTTCCATTTTTTTCTCAACCCATGCTAAGTATTTTTGATGTCTTTACTCCAACAGACATACCAGCGTAGACCCCGCTGCCTAAACCAGAATCTCCCTTCCTTTTTCTAAAGATGCATACATGCAATCAATTTTAATGTTTCCTTATGAGACCTAGCATGATGCTGAGGTCAGAGCTTATAAATTAGCTCACACTTTTCATCCCCAGATGTCTCAGAGAGAAGGTCAACAGGGCTAGCCATGTCAGAGATTCCTGGTGCACTTTGTTCTATGTAATCAGTGCATAGTCATAAAAAGTTGCTTCACTTACGTTAGATGTCTTAAAAATCCTAGGAGAAATCTAAGGGCTCTAGGTACTTGTACAGATTAACTATCAGAATTAGAACAAAATGGGAAATCTTGTTAAGTCTGCGCTTTGTAGAAGAAAACATTTACGTAATACTCCCATTTTCGTTCACATTCAAAACTCTATGTGTTGCTGTAAATACGAGACAAAAGTCAGAAGTATGAAAGAATATTAGTGTTAGCTTTCTCCTGGTAAGCCCTGCTCATTGACTTTTCCATTAACGTAAGGAGATTAGATAATCTAGGAAGTCAGTTTCTCTCTTAGTTTTATCTTAGATGAGCCAAAAGTAATTTTGTGGCAATCTGAGATACTACCTGTATGTTGTAATGTAACTGTCTGCCTGTCTTGGTGAAGTCTGTCTTCTGGGTACCAGGTAGTCCATTGACAGATATCTCAGTCTCTAATAGTGATTGTGAAGGTTCTGCACACAACTGTGTTATTACTAGTTGCTCAGGTGTATAATTTTTAAATACGGTAAATGTTTTTTAAATACAGCCCAAGTCATCAACTCTGCATTTGTTTGCTTATGAGAGTATGAATCAAAATCAGGTAAGTTGACTGTGATTTGCCTGAGCATTTCCTTTCTCCAGGCATTTGAGGTACAGTTTTTGAAGCAGAACATGCTAAGACCAGCCTTCTACTTTCTGTGTGGCATAACAAGTTATCTTTTCCCGCATGTCAGCATTGTTTTTCCCTTGAGAGTTGGCATAGTCTCTTTCCAGGTAAAGAATCAGACTTTATCAGACTTCATCAATGTCTCAAAAAAAGTGTGAAGAGCCGCATGCCTCTTCAAGAGGAAGGCAAAGATTTATCATAACTGTTTTTTCTTTCTAATGAAGATGCCAAGTTTCCATTGCTTACTGCAGCTTCACGCTTCAATGGAATCCAAATGTATATATAACGCTGTTGCTGTTGAACTCAACTACCCAGGTAAAGTTGTTACCTGTCATTAGGAGGTGGTGGTATGGCCTCTGGAATTAGTTGTTCCTAACTGCAAGGCTCTAACATTTTTTGCTCCTGGGTTCTGGTCTGAACATGGTGAGAGCAGTTGTAACCACTAGTGATAGGTAGATGGTCCACGTGATAGCAGTTTGATCAGTGATTGCCAGGGGATAGCTTCTTGCGTCAGGAAAGGGCAGCCTTTGGCAGAGGAAGAAGAGAGGCTGAAGATTGATGGCAGAGAGACTGAGTTACCCTGTGATCAACCAAATCACAGAAAGTTTGATTGTCTCTAGGAGGGGAGGGGAAATTTCAAAAACTGTTTTTTCCCATTTGGAGATGTGCAAGTTTCACTTCAGGTGCCATTAATCAGGCTACTATGAGATTTATTTGTTTAATACAGAGTATAAATGTAAGTTTAACTCTCTGCATTCATGAGGTTTTCCACCTGCATGTTACAAGATGTAAAGGATGTGTGCCAACGCTTGTCTGGTTACACTAGAGTTCTGGCTCTGACCCTGGATAGAGCACAGCACTGTATTCCACTGTGAAACAAATCAGGGATGTTTATTCATCAGAGATTTCTGTCATCACTGCAGTTATGGATGGAAGAAGTAGTGCATGTGTGTGTGGTTCTACCTGAAGTCACGTCTTGCTCTTACTCAAGTTATATTATTTGTTATGTAGGGAGACTTGCTAGAGTACCACATTAAATTGTCCCTGAGTAATGTGTAACTGCTTTCTTTAGCATCCCTGAAACATTTTGTCATTGCTGCCTACACATGACAATTGCGAGTACAGAGCTTATGCAGCCTGATCCTCCCTTGTCTTTCCTTGCATGTCATTTCTGTTTATACCATGTAGCTATAAAATACTGACAGATCTGTCTGTCCAGCAGTGGATGTATCTGCATGGGATGCAAAACCACGAGGTACACAAAATCAGTAGGGACTGAGAAAAATATGAGTCAGATCCTTTAACCAGTTCATATCAGCTAAGAGACTAACTGAAACAGTCATTTGGAAGTACTACTACTTCCTGCTGTTTGAGAATGGTAAATTTTAAGGCTCGAAATTCACTGTCTGTTAACATTTGAAGGAGTAAACATCCATTTTAGTCCTGCCAAACATTTAACATAAAAAAGAAACGCCAGCCAGTTGAAGCAATGCAGTTTTAATTCCAAAACCGTAAGGTGTTTGTGGTGTTGAATCCGTAACAGCCAGATTTCACATAAGATCTGTATTTGTCTATAGTTTCATTTTTTTTCTACAAAATGATCTTTTAAGAGATTATGTAGGTGTGAAATAGTGCTATATATTGCCGTTTTAGTCACATGTTACTAACACGGTAGATAAAGTAACTAAATTTTTTACTACTAGTATTGAATTAATTTATGTGCGTTACATACTTGGAAACTTGCTTTAGAACCCAGATCAGTGAGTAGGGCTGTCTTATTTTAAATTCAGGATTCCAGTGTCTCTATGCTGGTAAATGAATCTCTGTTGATCTTTATTTTGCAAGGGGTGGTGGTCTCTAGACATACATTTTTTTAATTAAGAATTTTAAGAAATATCCCTAAGTGTGACTGTTAGGTAATTTTTTAGCAATAATTGCTTGGCAGTCTGAAACTAAATTGATACCAGATGACATTGCTAGTGAGACAAAGGGTCAGAAACTTGTTGTAATCATACTCTTAAAAATGAGATTTCATTTAAAAAATTAAGCTATAGTGACATGTTTTTTTCTCATAAAAATTTAAATGGGTGAGTAGCTCAGGACTTACTTTTTCCTTCATTTTTGCAGACTGGTTAGATAACTTAGCTGTTTCAGGTTGTCATACCTTTGTTCCTTGGGTACTGCTTGCCACATCATGAAAACATGGAGAAATTGGTTGGTAAACTAAGAAAAGTTGTAACTGTTTTAACAAACCAAATTCTAATGCCTCTGGAAACTGCTGGCAAACAAAACTGTCCCAAATGCTCAGTTGACAAACCATGTACTGTTTTAAAAAGAGTTTCTGTACCCGTTTAAGTTAATATGATCCAGTGGAGGACAGTAAAACCTGAGAACCCCCAGGAAAGTGCAGCATCCCCTCCCTGCAGAGCCAGGAACCCGCCTAGAGAACAGCAGGTTCCTCTGGTTGCTGGTGTGGTCCACCTGCCCCCGGCAGAAGCTCAGTGAAGCTGTTACGTGTTGGCTGCTTCCTGCCATCTTCTTTTAGAGTTGTTTTATCTCTGTGGCACAGGGCCCAGCTTCAAGCCTCCCAAAGGGGCATGTGCCCTGGCATGCTCCAGGTGCTGGAATGGCAAGGATACTGTGGATGGCTTCAGTATTTTTTTTTCTGTGATGATGAGCTTACTGCACTCCATCCAGCTAGTGCTGTTTGATAGGGATCCAGGCTTGCTGCCTTGCTATTTCCTGCCTCTTACTGAGCCTTTTAGAGGAGAAGGGAGGGATATACTGCAGGAGGGATTCACTTCTCCCTGAAGTGAATGAGCTTCCAGCTCATCATTAAGCACCCTCCAGCAAGATGGCTTGTCTGCCTCGCATCTATCCCTCCCCTGCAAGCGCACATGACTGCGTGACTGAAAGGTGAAAGACCAATACCTTCCTTATTTTAATAGTCCCAGAAGCATCATAACGAAAATCTGGCTTTGTAGCTTTTACATGTCTGGTAGCATGCAGCAAATCACACTGCCTTTAATCCTCTCCCTGGCAAAACTCCCACTGACTTCAGTGGGAGTTTTGTCTGAGCATGACCAGAGTTGGAATTTCAGGTTTTGATCCTACATTAATTTGTCAGCAAGAAACAGAAATGGATATTATAGATTTTCAGTTAAACATTAGGAAGACATAAAACTGACATTCTGTATAATGTATTAGTACAAATATGGGCAATTGCCTTTTTGGCATTGTCTCATGGGAATAATACAGATGAATTACTTTAACCCATTCCTAACATGATTCATGTGCAGCCATATATTATAGATGATACCTTTCAGTGACATAACTAAGTGCCACAACTAAGTGCCACAGCAGGAGAAGACTGCATTTGCCAAAAAGGTTGTCATCATTCTTGATAAAAAGACAGCAGTCCTAATTCCACTGTCATTCATAGGAATTTTAAAACATTGTCAATATAATAACTTACTTCTCGTTGGTATTAAGGGGAAGGGAATTAGACTCTTGGTATTGCTGTTCCACTTTATCTGTTTGAAGGATTTCATGCTTCATGTTTGGTTTGACTCTTTCACCCTATCTCTGAATTTGCTTTTCTTTACATTTGTGGTGAACTAGCTAGTTGAGTTGAGCACATTATGTTGGATTTAAAAAGAAAAAAAAAAAGGGAAAACCTCATCTGGCAAAGAGAGGTATGGTGTAGAAAAATCTTTGGGGGAAAATGGATTCTTTCTAAAGACTGTGAAAATTAAGAACTTGGAGTTTATTGAAATTATGGTATAAACGTTGCAATAGATGGATAGATAGAGAGATAGAGAGATAGATAGATAGATAGATAGATAGCTTCGGTATAGATCTCTGGTGATTCCAGAGAATGAAATACCAGTTATGCTCCTTCACTGAAGTCCAATTCTTGGTTACCTGGTACTGGTGTGGTTGAATTGATCGTGGGCATTTTTCACACACGTGTCTGCTTTTTGCAGCTTGGTCCTTTGAGACCTTTTTGTGTGTGACCTTTGCAGATGCCAATTTTTAATCTAGTCTAGTGCAATAGAAGATTGTGGGTGCACATGTTTTGTGTTCAGAGATACAATGGTTAGGAAAGTTTATAAGGTCATCTACTTCAATTGGTGGCAGTATTCTACATGTGTTCATTCGATTTCATGTGGAATTACAAAACCTTTTTCTTCTGCTTTAGAGTATTTGCTTTTAATGGTGGTCAGGAATAAGGCTGTGCTTTAGCAGTTCGTTTTTGAGAGTATTTTATTTTCATGCAAATCTGTTCTGATAAATCTGTTGCTAAGAAACAGCCATGACTGAATTTTTGATAAAAGAGGAAACTAGACTGAAAATAAATTAATGTCATCCTAAAATACTTGAATTTAACAAGTACTAATGCTGTTTAATCCTAACACAAAAATTACAGCATCACAGGAGGTGGTGTTTTTGCTGGAAAAAGTGAGGATAGATGAGCCAGGTGGTCAAGAGAGAATCGGTTAAGTGATAGGTGAAACTTTTTATAACAGAGGATGTGAGTAAATAAGCAGAGGAGACCCATCAGAAAAATGCTAAGGAATTTTGGTAAAATGCTCAGAAGTAGTAGAAGAAGCAGAATTAATTTATAAAAATATTATGGGAAGCATCCTGGATGAAGAGAAACTCTGCATTGTTCCAAGCCCTCCCTGAAGAATGGAAGTAGAGATGCTTCCAATATTTTAGCAATATAGCAAATATAGCAAAAACAACTCCATTGTTGTGTCCTGATCGATTTCAGAATTAATGCATCCATTTCCAAATCTGCTGTAGCAAAACTGCCAGGGCACTTTTGGGATGGCTGGGCTAGTTGATATGTCGCAAATAAGTTTGAGTATGCAGCATTTTCCTGGTTCCCATAGCAGCAATTTCAAGGAAAGCTGGCAGGAGAGAGGTGACAGGGGGAATCTCCAGCAGATGAGGCGTCATGTGGTCGGCAGGAGGAGGTGTCTGTAAATGGCCGTAGAGGTTTATCATATAGAGGCAAGACAGTCAATTTGTGCAGCGAATGCTGTAGCTTGTGAGTGATGCTGCTGGAACAGAAATTTGACATGTTTCCTTCCTATATATGAGTGTCATTTGCTCCACTGTAGTAATTTTTAAATCTGCATTTGAAGAGGATTTTGAGTATGTAAAGCTTCACTGCCTTAGGAATTGTGCTTGGGGAAAGAAGGGTGTTGTTGAAAGGCAATTCTGCATCTTAGATCTGAAGATATTTTGGCAGGGATATTCCTCCAAACAACCTGTTATGCTTCTTACCATCTCCAAATGTGAACTTTTCCTTAAACAGTGTCCAAAAGACCTAATCGAGCATAATCCAGAAATCTATAACAACGGAAAATGATTGCTTTTCTTTTCCTCGTGATTTCTTAGAGGTGCACAGAACAAGTGCTGGAGTGGGTCTGCTGGTAAGACTGTTCCAAATACTTCACCTGGATATCACGAGTATTTTTCATGACACATGATTTCTAAGCACCCAAAAACTTCACAGAAGATTCTTTCCAGTCTCTTGGTGGCCATCTGAGCATGGCCAGTGATCTGTTTAAAGGCCTGGGATATGTATGTTGCTGAGTGCTTTGGGGACAGGTTCTGTGGAGAAAACCACTGAAATGGGTGCTGTTGCATAGACACAGAAGGAATCAGTTTCACTGTTGCTAAGTAATCTAATATAAATTGGAATAAAATGTCAGGCGTTAATGTTCAGGAAGGAAAGTTAGCTCTGTCTTGCTTTGTGCTCACTGAGGGCTAGTTTTGGACAGCTTGTCTTCTGTGCCAAAGTCCTCTGCCCTTCCAGGAGCCATCTTCCAAAGGCCAGCTACTACCTTTGCAATACATGCAAAACTGGGGCCATTAGTGCCCAAAGCCTGTTCTCCTAAGGTGAGAGCAAACTTCTTGACAAGGAATAGATGATAGAGTGTTAGTTCGCCACCTTACCATGCCCTCCTCTTCATGTGTAGGTAGGCCTTTGTATTTCATTTTTAAAACCTGTTTTCTAGGATGAGAAGTGTTTGGAGGTGAAGAGGAGGCAGTCCACATCAGTGCAAGTTCAAAACAGCTCTAGTTGGGCCGTAAGATCATCTCAGTGAGATGTTAGTAAACAGCAAAACTAGATTTCTGCAGATGTTGTTTACAATTTGAGCGTGATGTTTGGTTGATTTAGTTTCACTTCTTTGTAGCTTGTCAGGTTTAAGGTTAGCTAATCGGGTTGTAAATCAAAAATTATTTGGAAGCTGTTATGCTGGAATGCTTGTTGAGAACAAATTCAGAGGTATATTTCACTGTAGTGCTGACTTCATAACCCATGCAAATGTTGGTGGTCTGTAATAATCTTGCACTGACAGAAAGTAAGAAATTATACAAGACTTTGTGTTACTATGTTGTGTAATTAACACTTCCACTAATGAAAGTTGTTCAGGAGCAATAAAGGGAAATATCCCACTGAAATAAATTGTATGTAAAGAGTACTATTAAACAATGCGTGTTCTAGTAGAATAACCCACTGTGTAGTAGAGCACTGGTGTTCTTCTCACCCAACTAAACCTATCTTTATTCTGCAGGCTGGAAAAGTGGCCTGCTAATGTACTGAAATATATGTATTTCATTGAGGTATTATGTGTATTCGTTGAGCTCTGGGCTTCCTCCAGTTCTGAATAGACATAAATCAACATCCAAAGACCTAAGGTGTTTCCCGTAAGATCACACAAGGTCTGCCTTTTTGTCATTATGGGAGGTTAGGGATAAAAGAACACCTAGGAAATTCTTCCCTATCCTAAATCTGTATCAATTATACCTGTATCTTTTCCAAGAGACATTTTTCCTCATGTGGCTTCAAGAGCTCTGGAAGTGGAGATTTCTGAGTCTTCTATGAGAAATTCCAGTGCTCAAAGAAGCAGGATCTATTCCAAAGTTCCTGAGGATCTATTCCGTAGTCTTTCTTAATGCACTTTTGTCATGGAACTTTTTGCTCTTGTTTAGCAAAGGTACGCAATAAAAATTGTAACCATGCATTGGAAGGCTATCCTTGTGTACCTCCTCAGACCTTGGTTAAGGATAAAAGAAATCCCAATTCTTCAGTTTTTCATCAGATCTCTGAATATTTCTAGATTTTTTCATATTATATTTTTATCTGATGTGCTTGAATGGAAGAGGCCTGTAGATAGTATCTCTGTGCTTCAAAGAAATAATAATTGAGGCTTAAAAAAAATTAAATAGTGTCATTAGTAATGCTTTTTTTTTTTTTTCCTTAAAAGAAACTCCACACAATCAAATACAAGTTCAAATCAAGAAGCTTTTCTCCACAATCTAGCATATCTTGCCTTATCATCTAACTATGTCGAACTAAACAGAATTTGGAAAATTATTTAAGTTAACTACTCCAAATAGCTTTGTTGTTCTCTCAGGTAAAGACTGAAAGCCAAAGCTGCATGGGGAAAATTTTATTGCTTCTGTACACTTTGTATTTATCTTCTAGACAACAGAGGACCTCATTCCCAGTCTTAAGAGTGGGAATGCTAATACTTAGATTATTTAAGAGAAGTTTATAAGGAAGCAGTTTTTAATTAAATAGTTCTTAAATGAAATGAAAGGCAACAAGGATTTAATTTCAGGTGAATTATTATTTTTTTGCTTGATGCCAACAAGTACATTCCAGTTGATCTTCTTAATTATTGTGGTGATTTTTCACTGTAGTATTTTTGAAGGATTGTAATTTTACCCGTGTTTCCAAGATATCCAAACCTGCAGGTGACTATAATGAATAATGCTGATGATCTATATTAAAGAAAATCATCATCTGAACTGCAGATACTGCAAATGTGTCCACGAAGCAGTGGACAGCTGTATAGCCACCATTCATCCAGTATCTGAGGAGGACTGTGAGTCCCAAAGGGCTCCGTGGTTTGGCAGGTGGGGCTGCCAGTTCCTCCCAGGTTCTGGTCATGACTTTGGCAGAGATCCCACCTTCGGTGCTGGGTAATTCAGCACCAAAGTGCTCTTCCTGTTGCCTCCAAATTGGAAATAATAGTAGCCCATACCTCGTTGTGGATGGTCTATGCAGATTTGTTGGTTATGGTGCATGAGAATGTGACAGTGCATGCCAGATTGCAGTTGTTAGATCTGTTACACAAGCACCTTCCGTTCTGGCTGAAAGAGAAAACGAAATTGGCAACCTTTGTGATGCAGGCTGAGGTTTTGCTGATGGCATCCCTGGGGAGAGCTGGCCCTGGAGTGAAGCCAGAGCAGAGAGGTTAGGTGCCTTTCATCCTGTCCAGACAATACTAGCAAATTCAGTATGTATTAGAGACCTCATTCTTCTTCCTACAGGGCTTTGCAGTGCTGCAAAGGAGGTTTCTTGTGTGAACTGTCTTGCCAGTCTGCCTCAGACCAAGACACCAGTGTCTTTATCCCTGCGCCCTGTAGGCTGCATGACTTTCAGGAGTGACTTGCATTATGAAGGGGTCCCCTAGGCTATCCTAGGGAGTACTCCCTTGCAGAAACAATTGCTCTAGGCTTGTGTGTAAAGGGATGCAGGAATACGTGGATACGAGGGATTATAGAGGAGGTTGTGAGGAGAAAGGCAGCTGAAAGGAACTGGCTGGGATTCTTTCACAGTCACGCACCAGAATAAAACCCAAGCAAACAAATATGCAGCTGTGGCTCTTAAATTCAAAGCCAGAACAAAAAGCCCTGATGAAATATTGAGTGGTTAAAATCTGTGCATAGTCATGTCAATGGAAATTACCCTGATTGTGTGTTTGTTCCTCTATAGAGGAGTAAGGCGTTTGAAATAAATTTTCCTGCAAGACAAACATATGTTTTAGGGAAAAGGCATCTTGACACCTAGCAACACTGAAAATTTGGTGCTGTAAAGCCAAATAACATACCTTGTATTTCATTAGACTCAAACGTATGCATTACTTAAATTATTCCATGTGGGAATGAAGATAATCCAACAATGTAGATCGTTTGCTCTGTATGAAAGTGGTACAATGAATGACAAGAGAACAATTTAGGCTTCTTGTGAAGCTGCAACAAATAAGAAAAAGCTAAACATTGATTTTTCAGATGAAAAAAAAAGTAAAATACCTTTTATCCTTGATCACCCAAACAAAATCGTTGACCATTGAATTGGTCTGGTTTCATCATGATTTTCAAACTAATGTCTCCACTTTGTTTTGCAATAGTTGTGAGTGAACAGATTCCTAAGGACTGCTTCTTGAGTTTAAACCCTGGTTTTCAGCTCTCCTTTGAGAGACCTTCAAGGAGCCTTCTTACTTTCGTTATTCAGAGAATGTTAGAAGTGCATGCTTGTGCAGAGGTATTTGTCTGCTGGATATGAGGATGTTCTCCAGCTCTCTGTTCGGGTTATCCTAACTTCCTGGGAGCATTGTCTTGGATGGAAACTGAGCTTCTTGGGCAGTGTCAAAAGGTTTTTCTCATCTCATATGTCAAGAAGCAGCAGAGTACAAGCTTAAACAAGCACTGGTGGGTGTAAATCAGTTAAACGGATTGATGATACCTGTCAGAAGATGTGAAATTGTTTATCCTCTAAACACTAAAGCCTGGCAAGTCTCAGTTTTCTGAGTCACAGACTTAATGTGTAACTGTGGTTTTTGGCTCAGTGTACTGTTCGGAGTAGAAGGACATGCACTCTTTGATCTGTGAAGAGCAGTATGCTTTAGCAGGATGGGCTCAGGTATAACGCTGTTTAGGGTGATCATGTGTTTTTTTCACCACAAAGAAAGGAGGATTAACCTCCTAATACTCATTTTGCAACTGTGTGTGACAGTGACTGTAGAGATGACTACACAAAGTCTAAGACTAATGGCTGTTGTCTGAGTAGCTGGCAGGGATGGGGATATGAGACAGGAAAGGTCAGTTGGAAGCTGGGTAGAGGCAAGATGTGCTTTTGCTCCACACAGCTGAACTACTGACAAAACATGGGAGTGCCTTGCCTGAAGCTTTCCCTCATTACAAGCACTGGCAGCTGCAAAGCAAAGACTATATTTTTAATAAGTCCACTCTAGATTTGCAGAACAATCTGACTTGAATTTGAACAGCTCCACCAAGCAAAGCAAGACTAAATTTGTTTCTTTTTGGAAGCTTATTCAGTCTTCTGTTGGTTGGTTGATTGGTTTGGTTTGGGGTTTTTTTCTTGAGTTCTGTTTACACCTTTTAATTCAATTCCCTATATTCAACATACTGCATTTTAAGAGACCAATAGTAAAAAATATTTTTTTCTGTAATTGCATTGCTTTCTTTTGTGCTGGCTTTCTTATCCAGTCTAACAGAATTGCATGAACATGATTTGGTACCACCGTTGCATACAGCTGCTGAACTTGGGAATACAAAGGAATATTTGAAGTAAAACTTAGCACCTTAGTCAGAAAAAAAGTGTGCCAAGCTGTGATTGATTACTTGTCTTTCAGAGGGAGTAAAAGATAAAATCGCAATTTTTAGAGTAAAGCTGAAAAGCTGTCTGTTCTGGTGAGAAAGTTGGATCCTGCTTTGATAACAGGAAAAATGGATTATCTGCTGTTGCTGAAGCGTAATACTTTCATTTCAATCATGCAGAAAATATAAAAATATACAGCAAACATGGGAATCTCACAGGATGAGAAATCTTGTGTAATTGCTTTTCGGAACAAGGTGTTTAACTAGTGAAAAAATACACCCCTCCCAAGAGGAAAAAGAGAGAAGATTCAGTATTGCCTAGGAATTTAGCAGAGGTACTGACTGATGTGACATATATTCACTGTCATGCTTTTAACTTGATGGTGTGCTGTTACCATGTCTTGGCACAGACTGGTCCCTGTTCCCAGGGGAACTAAGAGCCAATGCTAGTGCAAGGTCCACTGAGAAACCATCCTAGGAATCAACATAATCTTTCATGGAAGGAACAATGTTTATTAAGGCATCATGGCACAAAATCATCTCTATAAATGCTGCTTTTTACATGAGATGCTTCCTAACAGTTGAGTAAGTAGATGCATCCTTGGAATTACACAACTCCAACCACAAAGCTAAAACTGGGGGGTTTTGTGGTCTTTTATTAGGCCTATTGTCTTCCAGTGTGCCTGAGCCATCAGTAGTGACTTCAGGGATAATTGGAGTGATGTGTGTTGCACAGAGATGTGTTGTGCAAATGTAGCCCCAACAAACACAGTGTAGATATGTCTTGGTAGCATGCGTGTTAAAACTGCATTAACTCTGATGGTGATAAGAGTATAATGAACCATGGAATATAGTCATAGAATGTCTTGGGTTGGAAGGGACCTTAAAGGTCACCTAGTTCAACCCCCCTTACCATGGGCAGGGACACCTTTCACTAGACCAGGTTGCTCAGAGCCCCATCCAACCTGGCTTTGAACACTTCCAGGGACGGGGCATCCACAGCTTCTCTGGGCAACCTGTTCCGGTGCCTCACCACCCTCACAGAAGAGAATTTCTTCCTAATGTCTACTTTAATCCTACTGTCTTTCAGTTTGAAGCTATTGCACCTTGTCCTGTCACTTCATTCTCTTGTAAAGAGTTTCACTCCATCTTTCCTGTAGGCTCACTTCAGGTACTGGAAGGATGCAATTAAGTCAGCCTGAAGCCTTCTCTTTCTAGGCTGCACAATTTTCTTAGCTTTTCCTGTCATGAAAGGCTGTATATAATAACCATGAATCTGCTTCGCCTGTTCAAAAATAGCAGCACATCTTGAAAATAATAGAATTAAATTTTATTTCTTGACCTAAGGAAACTCAAATTTTTTGGCACCGCCAAGGTCAAGTACAGTGCAGACATACACTGTTCAAGAGATAGGACAGTTCTCTTTGGGATGTGCAGTAAGTGAAGTTTGCTGTTTATGCCTGTCCCTATGTTATGTGCTGAGGATAATTACCGCCTAGCTGTTGGAGGCATTTTAGTTTTATTATAGCTCATCAGTTTCAAATAGAATTGGTTTTCTTACATGTCACAAGTTTTTTAGAGAGTTGCTGGGTTTTTTTGTACATAAAAGGGATTTTTCTTGAGCCTAGGTGATGCAGAATGGACAAGTCTTTAGCTTAATATCAAATAGAGGAGAAATTCATCTCTCTGGTGTTTAGCTCACATCTTCCAAAAGCGGGCTACAGATTCTTGTCTGGCTCCAACTTCTGTCTTCTTAAGAAAAATTGTCTAAAAATGAAATGGAGGGAAGATTCTGGGCAGCACACTGGAAGGTGGAGAAGGTCTCTAGAGTCTTTTCAAAAGCTTAAGCCAACTGTGAATTTGCTCTCGGCAATAGCTAATGACTACCGATAACCCATGATTTTCACTCCAACCTATTACATTTTGTCTAAAATTTTCAGATTTCGGGTGTAAAACAAAGAGCAGATTTTATAACACCAGAGGCGGTAGTAGGTGACTGAGTGTAATTACCATACTTGTTCTGCCTTTGACAAGTAATTCAGTGACCGCATTTCATGTGGATGAAACCACGCTCTAAGGTGCTTCAAGAAATTACCCTTCATTTTGAGCACAGGGCCCATTTAGAAAATGGCAGCTCTCACTTCTTGTGAGCACAGGTGATAGTCTCATCTTGCATCCCAGAAATGGTTTTACATTACTTGGATATCATAGCCAGCTGCAGGGCTGGCTGGTCTGTAACTGTAATGTTGCTTAGCGCACTCAAAAAATTAAATGTAACTTTCTGATGAGTAGATAGTCTAGCAAATAAACAAGTGTGGAAATGGTCTATGTAAAAGTTTGCTCACATTGATAAAAAGGTCCCAGAAAAGGGGAAGTTTGAAAGGATGTGAGCTCAGCTGCCTCTGATACACAAAAATTTCCATCTGATGAGTTCTAATTGTCTTAATTAGACAAGAAATAGACAGGAAATAGGATTTTTGAATGCAAGCAACTATTCACAAAAACCATTGCATGAGATGTTTACTTGCTAATAAGAGGGATCACAGAGTGATATAGCAACGAAGTTCGTAGGGTTGAATTTTTTTTAAACTGTTTTGTACTGCCAGGAATTGGCCTGAAAGTCACCTAACTTTCCAGGTTTTCCTCACCTACATCAGCGAGCTGCATATACTTGGAACCTGCTTCATACTACGCAGAAGACTAGCTTATACCAGTTAGCCTAATTGAGTAGATTTACAGAACAGTTGCCTGCTTTCCACCTGCAGCACTTTGCAGTTTGTAGTGGTTGAAAATAGTAGTTCACCATACAAAATTGCATCTTGAAGTACTGCAGAAATTATTCAATGAATAGGCTGAATTCCTAGTCAGCATCCCACTTTAATGTCTAGAAATGTGTAATGGTCACTTTTCCTTACCATCACTGCATGTATGGTGGAAGCAAACAATGGCAAAAGAGCCTCCTCCTGTGCAGCAGAGAACAGCAGGACTGAAAAGGACTTAAAGACATACCTCTATTAAGTTTCAGAGCCAAGAGAATTTGCCTTTTTGCTGTGAGAGAAGGGATTTGATCCTCATGCTAAAGTATATTAGTCTAAAAGGATTTTTTTTTCACAAGAAAGTATTAGTCAGCCTGGTTTTTTTGAGCAACAAGTTGAGATTCAGAAAGTTTAGAGATGTAAGGATGGTATCTACCAAAAACTGAACGCAATTTTAAATGGGTTGCACTCTTAATGTTTGTGCAAACAACTCTCATGGACCTGAAAAATGTGTTATGACTTAATGTAAGTATTGTCTGTGCCACCTGAGTGACCCATTCCCACAATTTGTTAGGCTCTGCCCTTCATTAGAGAAATCTTCACCAAAAACTCTTAAACCTGGCATCTTTCCTAGTAGAGTCAATCATATGGGGATCTGGGTGATCAGTAATGACAAAACCAGCCTTGGTGTGAGTATTTCACTTGATAAATTGCAGAAATCTAGGCTTTACTTACATTTGTCAACAGTGACTTTCCCATGAAGTGCCAGGTATTTGAAAAATCGCTTCTAGTGTTTCAGGCTGGGGGGAAGTACTTTTTCAAACTATGAGAACATTTCCCTCATGCACCATTAAACCAACTGGGGAGAAAGAAAAGCAGGACAGGGTTGTGAATATGCTTGTGTCTCAAAATATAGGGTTGAATAGCCACATGCCAGAATATTTAAGTTTTATTGCTGTGAGCCATGCTGCGTAATGATGAAATGATTTTGTTAACAATACAGTGAGCCACAGAAGAGTAGGAGTTTCTTTAAAGCTGCCTTTTCTTTGCTGTGCTTGGGACTATCCTTTTTCTCATCTTGTTCTTCAGTTGTCTGTCTGCTGCAGTGGATCCCAGTGGACTCTCATGTCCTCAGTAATGTGCATACAGAACCTGCTGGTGGTCCTCATTCTCACTCTCTCCTCTGCATTCCCTATCTCTCCTGCAGACACAGGTGCCATCTACGTGGCAGATTACTCAGCTCAGTCTTGCCTCTGCAGTGTTTCTTCTGTCTAGCCTAAAACTCAGTCTGGAAGTCCAGCGTGTTGCAATTGGGTGACAGGTGACTTGGAGTACACATAGCTTTTTATTGTCCTCAAGGTCTTCTCTTCTGCCACCTTCTTTGGGGGGACATTTGCTCAAGTTGTTGCTGCTGCCCAAAGCCTAAATGCAGTTGGCTAAAGATGCCATTTCAGGATAGGCACTTCCAAAGGGTGGTTTTTTCCATCTGTTTCTAGCATCATCTTTTGATTGTTACAATTAAAAGATGTGAATGTCATCCTAAAAACCTTAGTTAATATGGATGGAGAATGAAGTGAAATATGATATGTGTGATCTCTGCTGGCTCTTCAGTCAGGAGATTAGGCAAAATGTCTTTGCTGCTAAATGCTTCTGGTTTTCTATGAATACTGAATGTAAACTGGAAGAAGTAATGTGGAATTTAAGTGGCAGGGTTAGATGTCAAGAGTTCGAATGTCATCTGTGCTGATTTTGCTTTTAGTTCAAATGCTCCTGCAGTTCACAGAAGTGAGACACTGTGTTAAGCAGGATATTTTTTTTTAATCCATTTACAAGGTTTTATCTCTGTGGCACTTTCATTAGAAATACAAAGCATAGAGTGAAAACAAAACAAAAACTGTCACTGAATTACTGTTCACAATAGACCTTTTTCTGGAAGGTGACTAGATTCAGATATGGACTGGGGGGCCAGTAGGATGTACCCCTGGGCGGAATGAGCCCCTCTGCAGTGACTCCAGGTTTTACTCCTCTACTCTTCTCAGCATCTTCTCTGCACCTCTGTAGCTATACAAATTGTCCCCTAGATTTTGGCCCTGAACCATGTTTCTTTCAGAAATTACCAGCTACCCACATCAGGATGAGCCCATTTCCTCTGTGTCTTTTGCCTTAAAATGCCAGGGAGGTCACACATTTCCTGGATTTGTGCTGTTAGTGCTGTGTGATTCAAGTAGGGCATAAGGTAAAAAAGTTAATGTGTGTATTCCATAGCTTATTTCTGAGAATGACAGAATGACTTCAACAAATTTTGAGATCTTTCACAGTGACAGACTGTGCTGGACCCTGACATTTAGTATAGGTGATGTATCAGTACAAAAACTTGTTTCGACCCCAGTTCCTAATGGAAAAAAAACCACTGTTCTCCATCAGCACCCAGACATACAAAATTTCTAAGGTAAGATCAACAAGGCACACAAAGACAGCTGTTGACTATAGGAATGGAGGACAACTGGTCAAAATTAAAAAAAAAAATATATATATATATTACTCATCCGAGGGAAAAGTACCATACACTGAGTTACAAGAAAATCTTTGTTTCTAACTCTAGGTCCTTCTTCAGTCATCAGCAATGACGATGATTCAGCCAGTCCCCTCCACCACATCTCAAACGGCAGTAACACTCCGTCTTCTTCTGAGGGGGGTCCTGATGCAGTCATCATTGGGATGACAAAGATTCCTGTCATTGAAAATCCACAGTATTTTGGAATTACCAACAGTCAGCTCAAGCCAGATACCTGTAAGTACAAACGACTGCATGTGTTTCAATCATTCATTTTACCTGTGCAAGTGTTGTGGCTCCTTGACAGAACTAGCATAACAAAATACTCTAAATTCCTGGGAGTGGAATGGTGGGGTTAAAATGTGTGCTATTTATTAAAGGTACATCGGATGAACCGCTTTACCTCTGTCTAAGCCAAATTCAGCCCTTGTGATGAGGCAATGAAGTGAGCAGTGTTATGCTCAAAGCCCAATCCATATTTCATCTAAGTCTCTGGTAGCCCTTCCATTGATTTCAGTGGTCTTTGGCCAGTCCTGTGCACTGTATGTATTCTTGGGAGAAAACAAATCTTGGAAAAAAAAAGTCAGCAAAAGTCAGTATTGTTACGTATGCACTACTTTTAAATTGATCATATCAGCATCACCAGATCATATCATCAGGTCATATTAACATAACCTAACTTTCAAATCTGAGTATTTGTAAAGCTGTAAAAGTGATAAGGGCTAAAACTTCAATTCTTGTAATTTCACTGTACAATTCAGCCTCTACAGACAGAAATTATTTTGAATGTTTAAAAGTAGAGCAGAAGAGCAGAAGGTTGCAGGATGACCAATACACGTCACATACAAATTCTTTCATGTTCGGTTAGTGGCAAGTGGAATGTGAAAAAATATGAAGAGCTAAACATATTGAACAATGAAGAGTTAAAAAAGAGTATCACAAATTTCAGGTGCTACTTTTCAGACCTAGTAACAGTTTCAGAATTGAACATGTGAAATGCTGGGTTTTGAACCAGTGATTAGTGTTAATGCACATAACTGAAAAAATACCTAAAGAATATTGTGATAAATAGTAACCGTACTGCTTACTATTTCTCATCAGGACACTAAGTTCTCTAAGTGTTTCAAGAAGGTTGTTCTAAAGTGTCACGGGAAGTCTCAACTGTTTCTCTGGGAAGTCACTAGAGAATCCCAGTACAATTAGTGAGCACCGGGCTTGCAGCTAAGGAATACTCCATCCTGTCTATATCCTACCCTGAAAAATAGCACTTCCTAGCCCAAACTGTTGTATAGGGGCTTACTGCCAAGGTTGGAAGCCTGTGCCTCCAACTTTGCAAAGCTTAAATGCTGTAACAGAAATCCTTTTTGACCTGTGCATGACAGCATGCATGCATGACACGAATGCATAACTTCTAACTCTGCAAACAAAGACTGATGCTGAACTACCCACTTACCTTGTGAATATTAATGCTTATTTAGATCCAGACTGTTGCACTAAGCACAGTCCAGAAGGATGGTCCTGCAACACAAGGTCTTTTTCTGCCTTTTTATTGTGCATCCCTGATGTTCACTATTATTATAGCTTTTTTGTGTGGTGCTATTTTGTGGCTAGAAATGCTATCTCTTCTACCAGCAGATAATAATGATAAAAATCTGAATATTCTGACCCAGCATATGCAGTGGGATCACAAGGAAATCACTGAATTGGTGGTACTTGATCAGCATGAGAAAAATGTTATAGAGATGCCTTCTGATTAGAACATGAATTCTTGTGAAAAATAGAAGCTGCTAGAGAATCATGAATGGGCAACATACCCACTAGTACTCCTTATTGTTATATAAAAGGCTATGCTTTTAAATATGAGGCTACTGTACCTCTGTTCCCAGCTGCATTAGACAACTTTTTAATTCTTTAAATAAACATCAGTAACTGCAGAGTTTTTAACTTCAGCATTAATATTGAAACAACATACATGCTGTTCTTGGGAAGAACACACACTGCACTGAAATACAGAATTCTCTCACATTTAGTAAACTGCACATTAAGTACAGACATGTTAAATCACGGCTGACTTGTGTTAAGTATGTCCTGATCCTAAAAATATGTAAGTCTGTATTTGGTTTTGTGTGCTGCAATGAAACCCACATGGTGTCAGGGAAATTAATCATGGTACATGAAGTTCAGTTGTTGTATAAATGCTTGGGGGATGTGCTTCAGGACTTTGCTGTGGTGCTCTGGGGAGGTTTGAGGACCTGATGCTCTGCATTCTGCCACAGTCTTTGTGTTTTGGAGGGTGGGGGTGGTGGTGGTGGTGTTCTTGCTTTAGCAGAGAGAGTCAGGTAAACTATGGCAGTGTATAAACCATGGAAGATTTCTTCTACCACACAGAGCATCTATCCAATAAAAAAGTGTAATTGAAATAGTCTTGGACAAAAATGGACTTCCCAGATATAATTTCCCACATGCTCTCTTTCCTTCTTTCTCAGTTGTTTATTATTACAGAGCTGTGCTTGTCCTTTCTTAATCTGCCAACCTCCTCCCGATGTGTATATCTGGTATTTATAAACCTCTAACCTAAGTAGCTTTTGCACCTTGTTCCTGTTTAGAATAATGCCAGCTCCAGATGTCATCTGGTTTCTCATCTCCAGCAAGATAGTTAATATTTATGTTTATTTCCTATCTGGTCTAAGTTCCGCTGTTCACCAGCATTACACCGAACAATCGCTGACAGGCATGCTGGAAAAGGTACTTCTGTATTTAGCATATGATGGTCTGTAGAAGGAGGTGAGACGTCAAACTAGGTGAAACTGTACACAGATTTTATTGCAGTTTTCACAGAAATGAAGGAATACTTTTGCTGTGAATAGCAAGCGGAGTTTCTTCTTTATTATCTACTTAGGTCATATTTTGACTTATCTACAGAAAACCATTTCTGAAAACAATGTATCAAGCTTCATTGCAAAGTATTACAAGTGCATCTGTTTAAAAGAAAATTAAAAAGTTGAATACAATCAGTGTAATTTGACATTCCATCACTGTATCTGTAATTTGGTCCTTTAACTACTGAATAACTAAATCCAAAGAGTGATGACTTCTAAAGAGTCTGTCTCAGGCTAAAATCTACAGCGCTTTCCTCCTGCTAAGATACAGCCATCAGGGTGGCAAAAGCAAACTGGTTAAGATCAAAGACCCATCAGCTTCAGTGGTCAGGTTCCAGTCATCACTCAGAAGCACTGCATTTCTGTCATTTCAGCACAACACTTGTCTCTACCTTTAATTGACATAACAGTAGAAGATTACATTTTCCAAATGGGATTGGCTGATATTTCCCACTTAACGACGAGGATTTCTCACCAGCTCCTTCAGCATATGTCTGTCTGACATATTATCCCAGCACTCCTGGCTTTTCCTTTCTATGCCATGTACTGTTGGTTGCTGCTGGCTGGTGGGTTCATCTGCCACTCCAACATCTTGAATATTTTCACCTTGAAATGATACAATCTGAGGTGCACAGACGTATTTCAGACATCTGCGAGACTTCTTGGTTCCTTTCTGTATGAAAGCAGAAGGTATTTCTCATTTGTCAGTTCTTGACAGATAGTGACAATTCTGATTTCAGACGGGTGAGAGAGGCCTGGAAACCTGGACATGCTGCAGTGCTCTTTGCATTTAAGGCATTATAAACCAGCTGCTGTGTTAGTGTCCACCTGCAAACCTCTTGCCTGGGAATTACCAACAAGATGCAGTTGTTGCTGTTGAAAATTGAGGCAAACTTTGTAGGGAAGTAACATCACCAGGTCCATAAACCTTGCATGGATGGCAAATCTTGCAAGATTTTTGTACCCTGAAATCAGCTGGACAGTGTGATATCTTGGGGGCATAGATCCTAACCTTTACCAGATGGTTAGCTTCACTAATCTTATGAGTGGTCACAGACTCCAAGATATTTGAGATTTTCATTAATATTATGGTATTTCAAAAATTAGTCTTCTGCCCCGCTGCACAGAAATTACAGTTGCTGAAGTTATCAGCCAAGCCTACCAGACTTGCTGAAACAGGAAGGAAGAAACAAATCTATTTTCTCAAGGAACAACTATGGATTTTCTTCATCACTTAGCTTGCAGCCCAGTACTTGGAATATATCAGTCCATGACTGTTAGATTTCCGTGATTAATGGTGGAAATGCAGTCCGTAAATAACATTGCTCTGTCGGTACAAATGTGAAAAGCCAAACCTGAGGAGAGGTCATAAAATGTCAGTGGAAGTGCCCAGGCTGAGATTCTTAGGGCAGAACTTGGATAAAAAATTTCTTGCAGGTGGTTTCGGGATTTTGAGAATCAAATTGTTCTCTGAGCCTTACCCCAGTGAGTCCCACCCCTGCCCCTCAAAGTCACTGCGGTTGTTTGGGTGCTACTGAAAGGAAGGTTAGAGCTTTGCCCTTTAATGAAGAGGTCTGCAAGCTCTAGGTTTCAGGCCCCCTATAGTGGAGAAATGGCTGCACTGACATCAGTTTGCACTTCCCAGCTAATCTGTACTTGCAACTCAATTCCGTCAGTTTCATCTATTTCAGTGTTGGAAAAGAGCATACTGTACTGGGCAGGCTTATTGATTAATCAGTGGATTGTTTAGTGGCAAGATGTTTTCAGTGACTGGCCATATAAATAACCATTGCCTTTCGGATGATGTGGTGTGGATTGTGACTTTCATATGGGAAATTTGGGTATATTCTTGAGATAGTCTTAATATTTCATCTATACTTCTGCATTTTCAGATTCTGTTCTTTCAAGTGTAGGATTCTGAATATGCCGTTTAGGTAATAGTTATTTGACTTTCATTAGGGAAATCTGAAGCTGATTATAAGTTGGCAGAAATAATTTTTCTAAATTAATTTTTATTTATTTTGCTGATCTGAAAAAATGAATTTAAGCCATTGTTCCAGTTTCAGAGTAAATTGCTAATTGCATGTGCAGTGCTAATTTTAAAGGCAGAAGTTTTGAGACCACCCCTCTTTTATCCCCTTCTGAACACTGAACTTTTCAATTTATGCTTAGGGATTTTCATTTGCATTTTAGGGATTGTTACATCATTTAGTTAAGGGTGATCTCAATCTTTTTCTGACTTTCTTTGTTCTTTAACTATATATTTCTTTTTAACATATGCATAGCCGTATTTTGGGTGCTCCCATTAGTTGGGAAAGTTGCAGCAATGCTCTGCTTCAGTCCACCACCTTCTTGAATGACTTTTGAGAGAGAAAAGAAATAGGACAGTTATTCTTACCATTTTATCATGACTTCCATAGTACAGGACTTTTGTCTTTAAAGCCATAGGTCTTGGATTTTGGAGATGATGTCAGATTTCATTTTAGAATGAAAAAAATCTGCAGAAAAGGCTCAGAATATGAAGCAGACCCCTGAAGCTTAAAGAAACAGAAAAAAAAATCCGGATTTTTTTTGTTCTTTTGTTTATTGTATTCTTTTTTGTTTTATTCATTTCATTCTTTTCAAATTCGGTTTTGATGGCTTGGAGCATCTGAACAGGGCAGAAGCACATGAGTGTGCAGAGCTGGCCCTTCTCTGCGAGTGTAGGGAGACAGCCCTGTCACGGCCACCACAGAGAACAGAGCAGAGCAGCCAGACACTAGGGCCCGCTGAGTTGCATTTCCTCTACAAGGCAGTTTGCAGAAGGGTGCAGCTAGTTGTAGTTCAACACCTTGTTGTTTTCACGGCTCTGACTACTCGTACCTTGCAAGGCAGTCTGGGTTCTCTTAATTTTGGATTGTGTTGACAACCTTCTTCCCAACCCTTGGATCAATATCAGTTAGTCATTCAATATGAAAAAAGAAGTAGTTGTCTGCATTTCCAGAGTAGGTGCAACAGAAGGAGTAATTGTGATCACCTGGTCTGTATTTCTGAAGCATCCTTGTCCCAGGAGTTTCTTTGCTGTGTGCGCAAGCTCTCACTGCCGGGTGGGGACATGACACTCTGGTGAAACGAAAGCTGCTGGCAAAAATAAAATTCACCAGGGGAGTCTCTGTGCTGCAGGGATCTGACAAGCCTCTGACCCAAAGCAGCATATTTGTCTATTTCTGGATGCTGCTCATCCTGCACAGGTAGTGTCCCTTGGAAAATAGCAATGCGCATAATGCAGGCTGCCTGCAGCGGGTAGTGTCCATTCGACTTCATTCCCAGTTGTGTCTGTCACCCTACACTTTCCTACAGTCCCGAGGAACAGGGGTAATTTTTGACTAACGTTATAAAGTAAAAAATTAATCGAGTTGGTCCCTGTGCACAGAAGGATTGCCCAAGACAAACGCTCTGTGAGCAATTCCATCTCTTTTGAAAGGCTTTTATGTTTGAGTGACTACAAAAAAAGCGCTGCTGTAGTGTTTTCTTAGCCAGCTAAGCCCTAAGGCTGGGGATTTTCCATCAACTCCCAAAGCTTGCAGAGCTGAAAATTTATAAGCAGCTCATTTTCCTATAAAAGACATCATGACCTCAGCAGCCAGAATGCAGAGAAGCAAAACTGATGAATCTTAGTGAAATCCAGACCGGGAGGAGAAACCTCTCAGTGCAAGCTGAACTTGTCATTCCTGACATTCGTTGTTGGGATTGTAAGCTTTAACAGGGCACTCACTTTGAACTATTCAGATGCTAAAACCTAAAAAAACTTTATATGCTGAAAGCCAAACATGAATGAGATTGAGATCACAAGGAGGGATATAAAAATTATATTTACTTGTTGTCCTGATCCTATTGTTTGTTTTACTCTGGAGATATGTTATTGGCTGAATAAGGATATAAAGATATATGAAGTTATATTTTATTATCTTGACTTTTGTCAATAACATTTGTTACTACTTTTGTAGTTTGCTTGCATATTTTAATCCCTGATTGCAGTCATCATTTAAAATGTGTGTCTTTACAGTTGTTCATCAAGTCACAGGTATGTCAGAAATGACAGCTGCATATATCAGTGGTGTATTTCCATTAGTTGCATTTGACTCTTTTTTTTAACTAGGCAAGAGATTATTCTCGCAGACCATAGCATTTTGAGTCTCAAATATTTTTCTCAAGAATGTGGTCACTTATTTCCTTTGCCCAACTAATAAAATGTAATAAGGAATAAATACATTTAAGGAAAATTAGATACTTTTACTCCTGCTGCTCATTCTGAGACTCAATAGACCTGCATTTTTTTTGTTTTGATGGAAGCAATTCTCCCAAAGGCAGAAGGCTTCAACTTGAAAAGTGTGGTATTTTGCCTCATTAAAAATTCAGAATTTGAAAGGAAAGCTTATAAATTTCCTCATTTAGTGTTGAGGTGAACCCTGAGAATCAGTTTTTTCCCCAAGATACTACTTTTGTTGCCGTCTTGATCTGTCCTTGAAGTCCATTTGCATCTAATTAAAAAAGGAAGAGACCGTGGTCTCTGCAAAGTGTTTCCATTTCATCACACAGAATGTTGTTTTGTGACCCACATTATTCAGTAAAATATTTTCACTGAAGTCCAAATGCTGGAAATGCAACTGCAAGGAAGAACAGCTTTGTCTCTGATCTCTGTTTTGTGGATAGCACAAGTGTTTTACCACCAGGAAATGACAGCACATGAAACATACTTCAGGGTAAATAGCAGACGTTAAAAGGACATCTGAGCAAAGAAGATCCAGAGTACGCATTTCAAGTACATAATACGAGTCAAGACATGCACTCTCAAGGAAGTGTCCAGTGTCAAAATTAAGATGAAGTGTGCACCTTCTTGTTCAAATTTGTAAGGTAAACTTCAGATAAGACCACTGTTCTTCCTCAGCAGAGCACTGAAGTACACTTTCAACATCAAGCCCAACTACAGCCTTCAGTCAAAGAGCATACTTTATGAAAGATAAATGAAATTAAACACATGTTCAAACATTCTCTGCAATTAGAGTATTAGTTAAGGTGGAAAAACCCAATGTGATGCTTTTAGCATATGGCATTGCTTTTAGTTCCATGGCATTGCTACATTCGGTTTGTCATTTGATAACACATCTGTATCAGAAATACATATAGTATTTTGTCACCAAAACACCTATCTAAATTACTAACATTTAAATAAAAAATAACAATTTATATTCTAATTATTCAGTTACACTTTTCAGACCCTGCAAACTAGGTTCTATGGATGTTGATTTTATATACAGAAACCTGCATGGGTAATACTTATACTTGAGCTGAATGGGAAAAAAAAGGTAATCCATTCTGGAAACATCCCTATCATGAACCTATGCATGGGAGTAGGATTTGCCTTTGGATTTACTTCTTTGTGTCAGTGAAAGTTTTGGCTAAATGAAAAATACACATCCCAGGGAAATAAGAATTTAAAAAAAGAGAGAGAAATTTTAATTCTGAGAAATACTAAAGTACAAGAAAGTTAGAAATAAATAACTTTGTAGCCAAAATTATTTCATAAACCCCGCTTCTAATTTTATTGAATTCATCACCAAGCAAGTTGCATCATTATTCAGGAACATGATTGTGTAAAAATGCAGTTAGCCCGGAGCACAAACTCAGCTAAAGATGAATTTTGAGAGAAAATGATCAGGAATACAGATGCCCACAGTAAGCATTGGTTAAGAGAGAGTAGTATTTATTGCAGTTACAGTGTGATGAGCCATGTTGTTTTTCAGCTGTGCGTAACATCTTCACTGCTCTCGCCAGCAGCTGTCTCTGAGCAATTAAGACTGTCAGTGCTTTAAGACTGACATTTGAGAGAAGTTTAGCAGTTTGTGTCCTGCAGGACCATGTGGTTGGCTTTGCAAGTCTGCAGATCTTCTGCAGGCAGGGAGGCTCTGGATGGCCTGTTATGCCTTAAACATTTAAAGTTTTGTGAGAGATAAAAGTAACATGGTAATATTAAGTACTCTGTAATGATGTTCAAATATTTTTTGTCAGCATTAGCCTGTTAATTAAACTTCTAAACAGGCTTCTCATGTTCTACAACAGCAGTTGGGGAAAAATACAAGATTATTTTTTTCTCAGTGCAAGGTGTTTAATTAATATGCCCATTTTAATTTAGATATATATTCTATATAATGAAATACCTGAGTTGGGCATTTTTTCGTCATATAAAAACTAGCATTATGTGAGTAGACAATTCCGGGAACCTGTTTCCATCATTAATCAACAGATATAAAACCTCAACAGCTGAAATACATTTTAGGATCATTTTTTAGAGTCCTCCCTTTCTCACTTGTCCTTAAGCTAGTTTTCTTTTAATTTGTTGGACAGAAGTGAGAGCACCTTTCATTACCCTCTGCTTTCTTGCTTAAGGATGCTGAAGGGACCTCTGTGTAGTGGGACAATGTCTGAGGGACACAAGGAGAGACAGGCAGTCCTTGAGCTCAGTAGTACTTGGCAGTGAGGGTTGTAGTGGCTTTCTCAGCCTGTGAACATTCCACAGAGGATGGGCTATCTCCAAAGGTCAGGATGTGGACTGAATTATGAGGCATACAGCTCTGTTGTAAGGTGAACACTGGCTTGGTCTTATCTCTAGTCCATCCATGCCCATAATAATTGAAGACTACTATTTGCAGATTGAGAGGGACTTACTGTGATTGAAGTACAAAACTCCTGCAGGGGAAAACACGTGTCAAATAAGCTAAGTCAAAACCCTGCAGCGAGGTCTCAAGTTCTTAAAAGTTCTCTGGATGAAAGGTTGTGCCATACCTGTGGCTAACAACTTGCCTGTTAGCTTTGAGGGCCAATTAAACAATTAAATGGAGAACATATTGCATGGGGGTGTTGTTTGCATTCATAAAAAATGTGGTGTATGCATATCAGTTACTTCCTGTTTCTCTATATTGTGGCATATCTCTGTATATCTAATACTATATATAGTAATACTCTAATACTAGTACTGTCTCTAGGGAATTTTTTTTGATTTCTGCAGTTGGGGGAATCTAAATTCCATTCTCAGATGTCAGCTAGTCTGCTGAAACAGCACTGAGGTGCTAAATAAAACTAAGTAACAGGTTTTCTAAGGAACTTCAAAGTGTAAAGTCTGGTCAATAGAATTCAGAGGCTTAGTCAGCTTAGTACTTTGGGAAATTCCAGTAAACAACTGCTTTACCTTTAGCTACCTATATGCCTTTGAAAACTGTTTGTTGGAAACTGCTGAAAGTCAGTACTTGCACAGAGTGCAGGAAAAGGCTGCAAGAGGATGCCTTGAGCAGCTCTGAGTTGTATTGGATGGTTGGAATCAGAGTGAAGAAGATGGGAAGCAAAGCCATTTTCTGAGATTCCTTCCTTCTTTCCTCCTCCCACCTTGATTAGTTTCCCACAGAACTGGAAAGAAGGAATGGAAAATGGGTGGTTGTCTCTATCATGTTGTTATTTATTCCCAAGATTGGATAGTGAGAAACTAAATCTAACTTCAAACAATCTCCAGTTGATATAATTTTGAAGGAAAGACAGATTTGACAGAATTTTCAGCTGCCATTATGAATACTTCCTTGAGCCACAGTTTCAGATAGAAAGTTTCTGAAATGAAGCCATTCCCACACAGTGACTCTTATTTCTGAGATTTCTGAGTGCTGCTGAGGATTTCTTTGGATTTGGTTTTTCAGGCTTTCTTTCAAGAATGTACCTTTTTTGTTTGTTTGTTTTGTGTTTTTTGGTTTTGTTTTTTTTGTTTGTTTGGTTTGGTTTTTTTGTTTTTTGGTGCCCACAGCTTGCAAGGCCTGTGGCTGTGGCTGCCTGAACAAAAAAATCCCAAGAAATAGCTGAAAACAATACCCATCAAGTGGAACATGTCCCACACAAAGTAGGAACAGAAGAAGGGAGAAACAAATGGAAAAGAAACAAGAACCTCAGCCTCAGCTTTTGACAAAGCAAACACAATAAATATGATGTCTGATTTGTTCCATCCAGTCTTGTCTCTGTTGTATTCTCCTCAGAAGAAAAGCAACTGTTTTGCAGTATTTGCAGACTCCGCTCAAGGGGCTGTTGAGACTGAAATAACGATGGGATTGCCTCCAAACAGAAATGCATTGACCTGCCCTGTGTAGGAAAGCTTGAAAAGCTCCTTCTTGAGGGGTAAAGAGCAAGAGAAAAGCTTATAGGCTAATTCTCCATACTCTGATTTAGAAGAAGAAGTACCCTGTTACACAGAGTTCTGTTCTAATGGGTTTGTGGTGCTTCGGTCCATGAAGTTCACTTGTGCAATTGCAGGTGTGCAAAGGTGCTGTATAATCAGGTGAGAATGAAATTATTTGTGTTATCATTGTCCAGCAATGCCATTCCCGCTTATGTTGATGGTAAATTCTCACTTTATTTTGCATAGTTTATCTGCTCAGTTCAGGAATGGACAAATAGCTACAGTGGATCACGGTAGTAACTCTTCTAGTACCTGGAAATGGCAGTACCTATTAGGAACCTTCCTTCAAATAGGTATCCAATAAACCTTAAGGTGTGTATTTCTTTCAGGTCTTCTAACGCCTAAAGATTGGCTTATGCTCAGTGACACATTGTTGTCCTTTTGTAAATACTAACCCTGTCTAATAAACAAGCAGATATTCTCTGAATAGTATGTAGCACCTTCCCTGACATTAACAGCAACATATTTATATCCTCCCATGGCTGAAGCACTCAGGACCAGGAGAGCGGAGAAGAGAGATCAGAAGCAGCTGAAAGGCCAGAGGGTCACAGATCACCCACAACCATTGCAGCAGAGAGCTGATGCTCATCTGCGCCGGCAGGTAATGACGTGAAACAGTGTTAGCAAGATCAGAGACGATTAGTGTCCTGCACTCAGTGCAATTACAGGAGTGAGCCTTTGGTTCTGCCCCGAGGGCTCTGAACCCCCACAGCAGTCACAAAGTGCCTGGAGAAGGACACCCCATCTATAGCAGGACAAGTAGAGGCAAGTTTGGGGTCCCTCAACTTCGGCAGCCCATGGCTGACTGCAGGTGTAAACTGCCTGTGACCAAGTCACATCAGTTCTGTGGCCACTACTGGGCAGGGTGAATTCGTGGGCTGGACTCCTTTAGATGCCATAGCCAGCCCCAGCAGGCATCAAACACAAAGCTCAAAAGCTCTGTGCTCAACTCAGCCTTGCAGGAAACCCACCTCAGGGTGTGCCCACCCCGAGAGGAGACATCAGTTGCATTTTTTCAGTGAGGTGTGGTTTCAGACACAGTAAATCACAGTTCTCATCCTGAAGATATGGTATAGGAGCACAAGACTCAAATTCACAGAGAACTTCTTGGAGAACACATTTCCTTTTTGTCTTAGCTTTTTTACCTGAAAAGGAAGATTACTATTTCCCAACTTGCCTAAGGCTTTTGCATTGTGCATTCTGATGCAGCACATTTCCTTGCTGGAAATGGTTTCCCACATTTACCATGAGGCTGCATTGCACTTTAAAGTTACAAATTTTTGCCTCTTTTAATGGCAGCATTTTAGAGAACCCTGAAATTGTACCACACTGAGGAATAAACACAGTGCAAAACAAAGTGTATCTTTCAGAAATTATAGAATCCTTAAGATTGGAAAAAAGTCCAAGATCATGAAGTCCAACTTCTGACTGAATGAGGAAGATGAGAAGATTAAGCTTTTCTTTGCAGCGATAGATTTCCTCTAGAGGCCCAATCCAGAACTGATTTCCCATTTTAACCAACATGAGTTTTTCCTGCGTATTGATCTCTGTGTGTTTTGAGATTGGCCTCAACATCTGAAACAGGGCTGTGGTAAATGGCAACATTAAACAAACTGGTAAGAGGTTTATTTTGGAGTGGTAGGTTTCTTTTTTTGACTTCAAGATAGAGTGTTTTCAAGACAGAACAAAGCACACAGGTGTTCACTGCTCCTGCAGAAGACAGGTTTGCCATTTTAACTTTGCAGTTTGTGTTTATTGACAGAATATGTCTACAGAAATCTATAGAGCACTTTCGATGGGAAAAACACAAAAGCATCGTGTGTTTTTTATAACAATGGAGAGAAAGTGTACAGAGAAATGCTTAGGGCTTTTTTTTTGTCTACTCATGGGGTGGAGTTCCTGCCTGTATGTGCCATAGTTATTTTTCATCATATAGGAAGGACTGTGCCCACCCACAGTGAGCTCTTGGCCTCATCAGACCAGTCATACATCCCATCTAGACGTCTGTAAAAGCTTTTAAGAAACATTGTTATGCTTTCTGTGGTGTTTCTCTGTGGGTATACTATATACAATCATGCATGCTGAAGTCCACACTGTTCATTAGCTAAAGCGTCTCAAGAGATGAGTTTTCATTTTTAAGAAAGAAGAGGAATTGTTTAAATGGAAATGCAGTCTCAGGAAAGATATCAATCTTGGGTTTAAATCTTTCCTAGATCTTGACACTCTTGTAATAAGGAAAGGAAATCCTAGATCACAAACTAGGATATAAACCCTCCATGGTCACAAGTTGCCCATTATTCCCTACTCTGCTATGCTTTCTGGTTGAAATTCTGAGAGGCTGTGTCAGTGCTGAGCTGGCCTTGGAGTTTTGCATGGCATATTAGCTCTCTGGGTAATCAGTCTAAGAAGGCCATAGATCAAAGTCTATTTGAACATATTCAAACCAAAACCAGCTACTGCTGTTCTTAGTATTTGGAATTAGCTTTTGGGTTGTTGCTTTTAAGTAAATTAATGAGCCATTTAATACTGTGCAAGCTAAGCATTTCTGCATTCTGATACACTTGAATGATTGAGATTCTTTGTGTGTGTTGTTAAGTTGTACAAGCTGTAGGATGACTGTAAGTAAAATCACACTTTCAAACAGTTAGTACTCAGTCTGATCTACAGAATGTTGACAGTTTGATTCACAGAACACAGTAGTTTCTTCTCCCTTCATCTTCAACTCAGTGAAAGGTGGTGGAACAAACCATCAGGGAAAAATAATGTAAAGATTTATGAAATGCACCCTGTACATGAATGCAGAAATACGAAGTATATTATTACATCTTATAGCAAGATTATGGAACACAGGACAGTCAATGCAAACTCTTGAACATTTTACTTGTTACCTTTAACAGGCAGCTTCTCTGTATGGGCAGAACATGATGTATGTCCTTTGGCTTTGCTACAGGGGATAATGCCCATGTTGCAAACATGGAGAAAAATTCTTACCTTTAGGTGCTGTTTAAGCCAGCAAGCACATTAAGGGTGACCCTGGTGTCATAAACTGTGAGAAACAATTACTGAGAAAACTAATTAGACTGCACAAAACTGAACCAACGTCACAAACATGCAGCAGATATAACTCATGCTCACACAGTAGTGAAAGGAAAATACAAAAGCCTATGACTTGCACCCAAGCAATAACCAGAGAGGGCTCAGGTAAGAAGTGGCACTCTGGGAGACAGCAAAGTGTACAGAACTCCCTCTCCCAAATAAAGAGAAGGAAGGAAAGAATGGGGGAGGGGAAAGGAAATAAAAGATAAGCAAGACAAAAGGGTAGGCCTGTTGGCAGTTTACTATGATACAGCCAATGTTTTGCAGCTGTACTTCTCCAAACTTAAAGCAATTACAATCACTACCTACCTTGTCCTCTATGGCTTCAGGATTAAGATTCAGAGAGCAAAAGGATTTAGGCAATTATTTGCTTTTGATACATTACCTGACTTGTTAAACGCGGCAGTATTTGATTAAGGATTTTCTAATTGCCTTTCACCAGGCCAGTGTCTTCATTAAGTTTTCCAGTTTTCCTGAGTTTCATCCTGGCAGCTGACTAGGCCTGTTGGGTTGAAAATGGAATTTTACCCACACTCCCCTCTAGCCACAGTGAAGAGAACTTGAGGTTGGTGTGGCAGGGCCTTGTAACTGTGGCTTTAACAGTTTGTTGATTTGGTTTTATAGATTTTAAACTGATGTTAATTGCTTCTCTAGATGTTCAGTAGGGAAGTCTTCTTGAATCCCTGACGGCATTACATTATAGTCATAATTATAAAATGTCTTGGATCTTTGGGGAGTGTGAAAGGATCAATAGAGTATAAGATGAAGAACGAAAACCTCTTCTAGGTCACTGTCTGTATCAGTCTGTGCGACCCACCTGCAGATCCCAGCTTCTACTTGTGCTGCTGGAGATACAAGGAGGAAGATTATTAGGGTGCTGGGAGAAGGGAAATGTAACAGCAGTGCTTGTGCTTATCAAAGCGTCTGAGTATCTAATTTACACTGGCTGCTGAAAAGCAGAGGAACTATTCTTCAGATTTTTTTTTATTAAGAATATTGATATAACAACACCATCCTTACTGAAGATAACATGGCCCATCATAATCCAAATACTGGGTTCTAACTCAAAAATACTGTTGCATGCAAAACTTTTGCTACTTCAGAGGATTGGTAGATAGACAAGTCTTTGCAGTAACACAGGAATTAAAATGCAGAATTCCTCTTTCATTTTTATCATTTTGTTCAGTCTGGGAGAGATTTTCAGATTCGCAGAATTCAGATTACAATGTAAAGTTTGTCAAAAGTAAGTTGTATTCAAATCTTGGATTTTAGTTCAAACTTCTTTAACTTCATTTGATCTAGTTTACAAACTTGTTGTGCTTAGAACTGAGTTTTACCTTCCGTTCTTAGCAGCTTTTTGACTTGCACGTGATTTTAATTGGATGTTTCCTGAGAGTCCAGATTGGTAGAATGAGGAAAATAATCAGTGGAGCAATGTGCTGGTGTGCAGGGATCCTTCACAGGCTTCTGTATGAGACTGGCAACCAGTTCTTCATCTGGTGGCAGCCTTGAAAGAGTGGTTCCCCCATCACAATGCAAAGTGAGAGAGGAAGGTCCTGCTGCCTTCACCAACCACCTTGTACAGCCAGAATAATATAGCCCTAACTGAATTATTCCATCTTCTGTACAACCCCTCCCCCTCCAGAGTTCCAGGGTAGTAGCTGAGGTTTTAAATGCACAGAAGTAAAGCTGTTCAAAATTAGAATTTTCCTCCCATGGGAGATTTCAGCATTTCAAAATTATTTGCTGCTTTAAAATATAAGAGAAAGCAGAGGGCACTTGGTTCAATTTTATCTCAAGTTTCAACTTGAACTGTTGAAACAGAAAAAAAATCTTCAATAAAATTTAAATAAGTCGGTATTTTAAAATGCAATACTTTTTAAAAAAATATTTAAATTTGGGAAAATATTTCAAAAATATGGGTAAGAGTGTTTTCGTGTGTGCTTCTCTGGGAGAGGGGAAGGATTTTCCGACTTAGGAATGTTAAATTTGATTCTTTGTTTTAGGAAGCCAAAAAAGTAATTGAAAATCAGTATTTTTCTGCTGCCAAATATTTGAAACTTTATTTTACAACATAAATATTTTTCAGTGAAATTTTTAACTAGCTTTATGCTGGAATTAATGCTATAGGAATCAAAATTTTGAATGTCCTGACTCATGTTTAATTACTATTAGTATATTTTCTTTCATTCCTACACCTGTTTCCATTAATTTTCTTGTTGCACTTATCTGGTAAGGGACTCTAAAAGACAAAAAGGGTTGTATGTTACTGCAAGTGATATCCAACAAGTCCAAATCTTCCTGGAATAAAGGGTGAAACTCCACTGAAGTCAATGGAGCTTTAAATATTGGCACCACCAGAAAATTTGTCCTGTGGAATGCACTTGCACTGTCATATTTTGAATGCTCTTCATTCTCATGACAGACATTACTAAAGGAGTCTCTTTTCAAACGCTTATGCATTTATTATTTCTCAAAACCCATTTGGTCAGAGAGGTCAAAAGCTCTTCTCACCACCATAGGGAGTCCATGGAAATTTTGGCATTCCGAAGTACTGCAGGTATCCAACAGCATTAAAATATTAACACTTTTTTTAGTTTTTCTTTTTAGCCATGTTTTGTTTTTGTCATGAATCAAAAGTGGTGGAATCTATTTTTTGATTGGAAGGGCAAACATTCCAGCAGGAAAAATGTCACATTAAAATCGGATTACTTCCAACAAGTCCATAAAAGAAATTCCCCTAGTGAAAAGGCCTGATCTCTGATTGTTTTGCATCACTAGTGTGATGCTATAATACCATTTTATACTGTTTTTCTGGCAATTTTCAGTATTATCTATGCAGAAAATAGATTGCAGATCTCCTCCAAAAGCCCAGTGTTTTTCCTGTTTGGCTGTGCAGTAAAGCTGGAGTTTTCCCTCCTTGCCTATGTTGATATTTTTCCTTAAAAACAGAGAATAATGAAATTACTTAGTATTATACTTTAGAGCCCCATGGTCCAAACAAGACCTCACTGTGCAAAGCACTGGGGACTCTGCAGGTGAACATAACCCTTGCCTGAAGAGCTTTTGGGCTATGGCCCCACTCCTGTAACCTGGAGCTACTTGGTTGTCCAGTGGGCAGGTTACAGACCTGGGGCTTCACACACAGGATGAAGAACGGGGAAAGGATGCTTGGTTGTCCTGCCTGTATGAGCAGGGAGTCCCAGTGATTAAATCCTTTGCCCCAGATTACACAGGAAATCTGTGTCTGACCCTGAGGTGGAAGCCAGATCTCCTGTGTGGCACCCTCATCCCCTGACCTATCCGTCCTTGCTCCCCACTGTCATGTTGGCCTCCAGCGCAGAAACTTCTAACCAAGGAATTTTCCATTGAGTTCTGCTGCTGATGAGTTTCTTTCTCACCAATAGGTGGAAACTGACAGCCCGGTTTCTCAGGTGACACAAGGAACGGTTCTGCCATCCCAAATGAGGCAGGAAAAACATCACGCAGAACAAGGAATTTTCCATAAGAAACTGTACCATAGCAACTGAAAAAGACGTTGAAGCACATTACACTTTCTCAGCTTGTTGCAACCTGTGCTTTGATGCAACAGGACATCAGAAAAGTGAAGACTTGGGTTTTTCGTTTTTCTTTTCCTCTCTTACTTCTTTGGCCAGGAGAGTGATTGCTTTAACTGGTGCTGCTTGATCATAATGAATTTATTGCAAAGTTATGTAACCTTTCCACATCCGTCTCCAAAGTCTGTGCCAGAGCTTATGTTCTGGCATGCATTGTCATGCTATAGCTGGGGAGGGAGAGGGAACTACATCTGCAAACTTCCATAAGAGATCACAAGCTTCTGAAATTGTAGGACAAGTAACCAAATAGGATGCAGAAATATTTCCAACAGGCTGGTAGCTGTGCAATACATGGCATTAAAATAAAGTTGAGTCATTAAGAAGTAGTGATATAGAAGCTAGCAAAAAGTTTCTGTCTTTTTTTCTAAACGTATCCCAAATATGATTGTCTAGTGTAACAGAAAAAAAAAATCACTGTGCAGAAATAAGTGGCTTGTGTTGGTTTTGATATGGACAAATTCTTTCTGTCCTAGGCATAGTATTTATGTAAAACATTGCATAAAATCTTTAAGGGAATTCTTTGCAGGACAGATGTTTATCTTCCTGAGCAGCTGTAAAGCACTGTTAAGAATGAAGAAACATGAATTAACAGGACCTAAAATGCTTAAGTGAGAAAACAGGGGGATATCTGTTTAGCACTGCTAATCAACTGAGATCTGGAGATCTCCTTTCTTTTGAACTGGAGCAGTTTAGTTATCTTCCTTTTCTTTCTATTTTTTAGAGTTCGTGCTGTACTCTGCCCTTATTTTATCTCTCCTCTGTGTTCCTCCTCAATAAACACCACAGTGTGGATCATCTTCCTCTCCTGTATATCTGCAGATATTAATTACTGAGTGGAGAACTGCAGCATGTAGCATATTTTCTATGTGTGTACTGTGTTCTCATTCAGACTCACAACCCATCCAGTTTCTGAGGTATTTCTGTGTTGAGACATCTCTCATTTCTGTGAGACTGTTTGTTTCAGGTTCCCCTCAATGTCAGTGACAAGTCTGTCACTGATTTGGGAAAGTTATGTTAGAATCCTGCAGAACTGGACTTGAACTAAAAATGCTGTACTGGAGCAGGATTTGTCACAGCTGTGCTTAACTAGGGCTTCAAGTGAGGTCTATATGTGAAAGCACAGTTCTTTTTGGACAGTAGCAAGGATAATGCAGGTTTTTCAAACTGCTTGCTCCTAGCTACTGTCCTAGCTTTCAACTTGGTAAATTATGGGGGAAAATACCTTTTAAAATAGTATTGGGAAGAGGTTTTTTCCTAATGATGTTGTTCCGATGCTTAGAATAGCCCTCATTAGGATACAATTTATCATTTTCCCTGGTTTCCACAACAATTGGCATTTCAAAAGCCTACTTGGCACAATATGAAGGCAAGTGATACCAGTAGTACCAATAGTGTTCAGAAGTCGTTATTTGTTCACATGTATGAAGGTGTAGAAAGAGAGCTACTGCAAGTAGTTCTGAAGTGCTGGTTGTGGTATGTTAATCCCCGAGGGCCTGTTTATTTTTATGGAAGATAGTACATAAAATCCTGTAAACTAACAACATACAGACTAGAATAAGCAAAGAATTAGAGCACAGCTAGCAGCAGACCTCATATTTTCCTTTGTTCATGGCAAGGCTTTTTTTTTTTTTTAATGTATCTTAAATTAGGGGATGCTGTGGTTTTCTTAATTGCTTTCTTCAGCAGTTTCTCTTTGTGACAGTTAATGTGGAAGAACTCCACTTGTTTTCCCACCACACATTTTGTGAGTGAGGATTACTTTCATGGCATACAAGATAATTCTGAATGCAATGCAAGAGAAATAGTGTTGTTTCAAAATCTTTTTTTTTCTGAATGTATTCTTGCCAATTTATTTTATTTTTGAGTGCATTATAATACTCTTTAAGGGGGCCAAAATCAGAAAAATTATAAGGAAGTATTTATTACAGCCAAATTCATATCTGAAGAGTTTCCACTTGAGATTTTGAACTTAAGAAAGTGGTGGCAGCGGAGAGTTTGTGCCATTGTTTTAAAAATACATCAAATAAGAATCTTGATGAATACGTAACTTATGCTTTATAGCTTTGTGACACTATTCAAGTAGAAAATAACTAATATTTTTTTTAAATCCTCACTACTATTATGAAACAGCTAGGTATGTATTTCTGGCCTTATTTTTGAGGTAGGGAAAACAGTCATAAAGGGATTCACTCAGCAGAAGCCTCATAAGAGTTGTTTGCCAAAATGCTGATGACAAATACCTTTTCATCTGTGTGTGTGTGTGTGTGTGCGTGTCTAGTCTTCAGAAGCAAACAGTGTTGTCTCTCTGTAGTTTCTCTGTAAGGAAAAATGCAAATCAGTAATGGTTATTTTTGCAGTTAGAGCCTGTTATATTCTTGGAACATATGGCTGGATTACCATTCTCTTACTAAAGAAAATGTTACAAGAAAGGAAGTATAAATATGACAAGCAATGTTGAAAGCAATGCACTAGTCTATAAGTTAGTTTAGAGCTGTACATGGGAAAACACTAGAAAAACTAACCAACAGATCTTGACATTGGTTTATAAATAATTGTGTTAGCTTCTCACCCTTCCTCTGCATTAAAATTCTGAAGGACAGGCTAGAAACATAGAGCCCTGGAAATTGCCATTTTGTGGATGTTAGACTACCAAAAGGCAAAGTATGCCTCCAGCGTGGCAAAAGACTTCAGATATGTCACTCCTAAAAGCAAGTCTGTACTTGCCTTCCTGCTGACGGTGGTCTTGCAGGAGGCAGCAGTCAATAACCACTGCCTGTAAAGTGGTCTGGTGACATCTTCAGTGTCTCAGCTAAGTGCAGGCCAGGGCCATATCAAGGGACAACACCCATTTCCTCAGCTGCAGCTGTCAGTTTGAGCAGCTTGAGACAAGAATTCAGCATTTTCACTGGTAACAGTAAAAAGCATGGCAATTTTTAGTATTTCCTTTACTGGTGAGCACATGGGGTACTCTGCTGTTACAGTGCAACGAATGTAGCAGCTGTTTGTGTTGGTTACTGCTGCTTAAAACATTTCCCAAGTAGGTAAGGACATAGGCAAACTTGTAGTTGTTGCTCTGGGACAGAACTTGAACTTCAGGACGAAGGGGAGAAAACCCCTACATTTTGCATTAGTTCTGTGCAGACTAAAGTTGCTGTAAATATCATGGTGTACAGTAGTTGGAACAAAACAGTTTCATTTTTTAAGAGCAGTAGTCATATAGATGCTGGGTGAGAGAACTTTTCTGGTCCATGCATTTTTGGTGTCTTGCAGAGACTGCCAGAATTACATTTGCATTAATTTCAGTCTACAGCTGGTATTGAAGAAGATTCAACTGAAAGTACTTTGCAAATATAAAGAGCGCAGGGGACAAAAAGGAGTATGATTTATGGTGACATCTATTAAGCTTTTACAGAATATCGTATGTGTATACTACCTATCAACATGAAATGAACTGGTACTAACTGGGTAAAGCTGCCAACTCAGTCTGGTTATGAGTGTAACAATCTTCTTTAGGTCACATTCGTTATACTGACATTGTATGTCAGATCCTGAATAAAGTTCGTTCAGCCATTTCTGCCGTTCTTCGTGTTTGCCCTGCTATGTATGTGTGCTGCCATCAGTGAAAGTTCGTGTTTCAGCAAAGACTGGGTCTGTGTGTTTTGGGAAATGTATGTCTCGGGTATCTGCCCAGTGGCCACGTCTCCAGTGTGACTGTGGGAGGGCATCCTTTGATTGAATCACGCCTGGTGTTTTCCTCATTCATGGAAACTGACTGGAACAAAATGTTCAAAGCTCTTTCTTTCTCCCTTTCCTCTTCTTTTTTTTTTCCCCTCTCACTTTCTGTCTTTCAGTTCCATGCCTCAAAAGGCTGTAACTGGGTTCATTATTGTGTGATAAATCAGCAGTAAACGTCTATGCATTTTGCTTCATTTGGGCAGCTCCTGTTCCTTAGTGACAGCTGGTTGGCTCAGCACACTATAATTATCAAGTCAAAACCAAGATGCTTTTAGGTAGTGAAAGCATATTGGCAGAGACTGAATTTGTCCTCAACCTCGTCATGGGCCACAGCTTTAAAAGATCCATTTGGTGGTGATTGTTTTGTCACTGTTGGTACTGGGGCTCTGACAGTTTGTTATCACACTGGACCCTGTGGGAAGCTGTTGTTATCCTAAAGGAGTACATGTCTTTGTTTTTCATTAGCTCCTGACATACTGTATAGTTAACTTTTGATCGATGTACCTGTGTTCATTCTCTTTCTCTAAAATAAAATTTTATTGATATACAGGAGGGGATTCATACGTGTTAGTGAGAATTTACAAAGGCCTTACTTAAACAGAGTCTGAAGGAAACCTTGCTGAGAAACAGACGAGTTGGGTTTGTTGTCTGCAGTGGAACCAAGACACTCTCTGATGCTACTTTAAACATACCTTCATTTGACAGACCGTGTGCTGACTGACTGGTGCCTGGCTGTCTCTAGCCATGGGGGCATACAGGGCAAGGTACTGCCTATGATCCAGTAAAGGACAAGTGGCCCTGGGCTTCATGTTGTGCAGATCAGTTGCAAGGAGCTGGACATAATGGAGACTTTTGCTCCCTCACCAAATTTGTTTTAGCAAAGATGTCGAATTCCTCCTTATTTGTCTGAAATGTAGAGAAACATAATTTCAGCTGGCAGATAACACAATCCAGAGCTCAAGTAAGCAGAAGGAGATTTCTTATATTCTTTGCTATATCTGTTAGCTAGGTGTGTCAGTTTTCATGTTACATGAAAATAACATGCAGATCCAAGAGAGAAGAGAAAATGTGGGACTTTTTTTTTGCAAGAGAAATGACCTGGGAAAGTCCTCCTGTTCCCACTGACAAGTCACAGTTTTCTTTTCTCACTTTGTCATGGGCCAGGCTGGGTTTTCTGTTAGGACAATTAGAATAGGCACTCATCTCTGTGCTATTAAAAAAGCCTTTAGTGTTCTCAAATCTGGCTGGGCTATAGTTTAGTGTAGTTTACAGATAATGTCGAAGCAGGAGTACCACTGTTTGCTTAAGCAAAGCTCAATGCAAGGAGCATAATAAAGTCTAATTTGCATCCTTCCCTAGGATTTGGGGAGGTTGTCAGACCCTGAAGAAGGATAAGTCACCCAAACTGTAGAAACTTCATGGCCTTTACACATGAAATAATTTGTTTTGTATAAACATATACTTTATTATATTAGTCTTCTGGAGGATGCAGGACGGAAGAATCAGGTCAGCAAAGGAGGTGATGTGTGATCTGCAATAAGCAGTAAGATCTTTTCAAGATTGAAAAATTAAGCATATGCTGTGTTTGTGTGGAAACATAGAAAGATTTTTTTTTCCCCCGGCACATTTATAACAAGACAAAAGAATAGTCATCTTTTCTTTGCAATTGTTGAGGCTTTGATCCTGAAAAACCCCCAGGATGTTCAGTCTTGCAAACCCTTTGTGACTCCATTTGGTTGACCTAAAAGTGTAATCTTGCAGGTCTTTTTGTTTGAAGGTAGTACAATGCAATAATCTGCTGACTGCATTGTGGCTGCTGTAGAGATATCTGTCACAGCCCAGTGGTAAAGGTGAATTTTCTGGGTGTGCCTTGCATGCATATGCTGCCAATTGCATCATAAGCACTGGAATTCTGAAACAGTAGCAGGGTGAAGGGGAAAATGCCCTATGGAGACATATGCCTCTGTGTATGGCATGTCTTAACAAAAAGGTGTGCCAGTCTGACAGTGAAACAAAAGCAGAGCAAGTGCCTCACCATGGAAGAAGGCAGAAATGCTGAAGGACAGCAAGTCTGTAAAAGGGAATAGCTGCTTGTCCAGGTTTGTTCACCTTTTATGATGTTTTGGTCTTCTCTTCTGTCACATGGGGCTGGGGCAGTAGAGTGCTAACCCCTTCTGTGTCCCCATAGGATGGAGGGAAACTGACATTCTTGCCGTGTCAGTGTGTAGGAAGACTCGAAATTTGTTTTTTCTTCTTTGTGATGAGTTTGTTTTTCAGTAAATAATGCAGAGTGAGGAAGACTTTATACTTTGTTTGTTTGCAGTGCCCAGTGTCTTTATGTGTCATCTGGGGGTCCTCCTCAGAGATGGCTAAACCCTTAACTTTTCTTTGTGTTTAAAGGCTGCTTATGGCGAAATCCAGGAAAGAAGGAGGTACACACAGAATCGTAAGAACAAATAACCATGTAGCAGCAAAGCCTTAGCTGTGTACAGTTAAGGAAGCAGGCAGAGACTGAGCCTTGTGCTTGGGGGAAGGGTTTCTTTTGATTGGCTCAAAAAAAGGAAAGCATAAGATAAAAATGCGTAAGATTCGGGTTGCCTCACAGGAAGCTACATAGTGTGTTGCAGCCTGATAGAACTGTAAAAGGAATTGGGAAAAAAAATTAGGAAAAGGGTTAATAATTTGCTCAAAAGTGATTTATAAGACTGGGTTCTGTCATGCTACTATGATGTTTTCTCTAATGTTCCCTTTTCTTTCTATGCTCAATTAGCTGCAACAGGGCAGACCTACTAACATGGCTGGTCAGATGCTGTTCTGTCTTTCAGAAAGATAGTTCAGCAAAAGGTAAAGGTTGAGTATGTGCTTAACTTTTAAATAAGGGAATAGAATTTCAGCTGTGAGCCAACCAACTGCGATGGTTTATTCCTTCACAAGCTTGAAAGCTCCATTTACTTTTCATATTTCCTTTTGAAAGGCCACCAGTGAAACCCTTCTGTACTCCCTCATGTAGAGCCACAAAATTATTTCCTTTTCCTTTTAAGATGAGAAGAGAAAAAGCAAAGCAGAGAAATGTACATCAAAAACCATTCAATCTCTTTTGAATTTCACCTTTATACCCATTTACACTAAGCTTGAATATGGCTCTGGATGTTAGTTTCTTCTAGGTGCTGTTCTCAGGCTGGCACTCTGGGATACTTCTCTGACTATTTCTGAAAACAAAGATAGAAAAGAGTTAATATTTAGAAGACAGTATGTTTATTAGGCCTTCACCCTCTGCAAGTATCTATTATATGAGATATGCTACATAGTATTCCCCCATCCTTTGCCAAGTACTCCTATTTCTGTAGCACGGAAGATTCCTAAAGATCAGCATAGTGTGGAGGGAAAGGATTTCCAGGCCTGAACTAAGAGAAGAGTGTTTGTGGTGAGATCGTCTCCAGTTAAATATGAAAGACAGACCAGATTTGCCACCGTAAAATAATACTAACAGATTTTATACAGCAACTCACACACAATAGCCTCTAAGTTGTGTGATGTAACCTTTTGGAAGAAGTGCGTTGAGATTGGCATTTATAAATTAAGTATATATATATCTGCAAAGGCAGTGTTTTGTCAAAATTCCAGCACAGTTTTCTGCTTAAAACTGATTTACCGTACTGTGCTGAAAAGATTTGAGTAGGCTGGAAGCATCATAGAAAGAGAAATGCAGAGTGATTAATATATGCTATTTATTCTGAAAATAGCCAAATTTAGCTTTCAGCTATTCTGATATATCCAGATTGTTTTAGCATGTAAAACATCAGTTTTGGGTTGCTAGGCCTTGAAGGTCTTGTTCACCTTAGTTTTAATATGCACAGGCAAGTTCGTGTATGGATAAACTGTTGACTTCATTGGTTTTTTTTCCATGAAGGGTGAATTTAGTTCATAGGACTCATGCATTTAAAACTATGATAGCATTTTTATTAGAATTTATTCTTGAGTAATGCTTATTTGAGTATAAGGATCTAATCAAGTATGGCATCATGGCTATCTGTAACCAAGCTGACAGGATCTTGGCCAACTAAACCAAATCAATTACTGTAAAAAAAAAGAGTGAAGTAAAATGCTGTACCAGGAATCAAATATTAACCCCAAAAGACACTTGTGTTTCAGACAGAGAAGAGCCATGCCACTACACCAAAATGAGTTTACAGTGGACAAGAGCTGTGGTGCCCCTGCTGCTCTGGGCAGGTGGGACAGAGCTAGGCACCCTCCAAGGAGCTGCTGCACTGTGTTACAAAAGGAAGCATAATTCTAACCCGGGAAGATAGAAGTTCTGGGGTTTAAATATAGATCCTGTGGGGATTTAAATTGTAAACAAAGCAGCTGAAAGATTAAGCTGCAGCAATCACAGATTTATTCGATTTACGAGATGTAGCTCCAGACAAGCAGGAAGTAAGAGCCTGGGAATTATGCCATTCCTGTGACAGTCACTCGTTCACCTTTCATAAATGCCTCCACTTCTTCCAGGTAGATCACTTCTATTCACCCTGGCATTAGATCCTAAGTGGGCCATCACTTCCTTAAGGCCCACTTAAGATCTAATGCCTGTGAGAAACCTGACAAATTACTGATGGCCACCCAAGGGTAACTGTTTTACAACTCTCAAATTATACCATGTTTTTTTCAAAGACAGGAAACAAGACCCAAAGTTCTTCAGAAGATGTATTTTCACAGGTAATGTGACAAGGCCCAAGCGCCTTTCTGGCCTTGTTGTTCTGTGAGTCCTCCCTGCTCAGTTTTCTATAGCCTGTAGCTGCACCTTTCATTTAGAGCAGAGTACCTGAGGTACTGAGAGAAGTGCCTTATCTCTGTTCAAGAGATGTGAGTTGATTCTTAGCTGTGGACTATTTTTTATATATATATATATATGTATATATAATGGTGTGTGTATATACACGTATATATATACATACACACACATTTATATACACACACATCTATATATAAATTTTTAAAAGTGTGTGTATGTACATATATATTTATATATTAAAACATTGTTTGTTTGTACCTACAGCAGCTGGGCATGAGCTTTACATGAGCAATTGTTGCTGCTATATGGTAAAAATTAAACAACAATAGCACTACAAAAAAATTTATATAGAATAATAAGTAATGAATGTTGTGTGGGATAAATGCATCAAATAACCAGAAAGATACAACTGAGCTGATCTATTTCTGCACCCAGGCAAGGCTGACAGGTCAAAAGGTTAAAAAAAAAAAAAGAGCATTGTTGTTGGCTTTTATTGCCATGTTATAGAGTAGATCTCTCAATATGCCAGAATTTCTATTCTGGCAATAGCTTGTTGAAACTGCAGACATGCTGCTATTGCTTAATCCAATGGCCATCAGTCTAGACTTCCTGCTTGCTCTTTGCAGTGAATTTGTATCCTTCTGCCATAGGATTCCAATGGAAACTTCTTCTTTTTTGTGAATGGCAAATGCTGTACAAATTTGATATGCTATCTAAATAATCACTTGGCCATTTATGCCTGTTTTTTTCTAGCAAGGTTTTAGAAATAGTTCAGTCCACAATTGCAATAGAAATAGTGGGAGAAGTAATGAAGAAATTTGCAAAACATCTTTCTGTGGCACCTCATGTCACATCACAAGTTGAGTCTGGTCTATGACTGCCTTTTCCTTATGCAGCTGTGCGTATGTTTATAATATCACCTTGCCTGGTTTCTTGGCATCTTGAAGGTCCTCATTCTCTTCCCAAAGTCCTGACACAACAAATTTCATCACGACTGTCCCACATGCGTACCATGAGCAAAATTTTGAGCAGTATCCTCAGGTGATTTAAGTGGGCATGCAACACAAAAGGATCTTACAGTGTTGGTAGTTTAGTGAGCAGTGATGCCTGTCAGCTGTGGCTTTTACTGTCCATCAGTGAGTCCATGTTTCAGTCTCTCCATAAATCTCCTCACTCTTCTCATGAGGTAGATGGGAACGCATTTGAAACCTACAACATTTGTGATACTGTAATTGGGTGAGGTCTTCAAGATGAGACATTCATTATGCATACCACATAACCATTTCATTTTTTTGCTCCTTAGGAAATCCAGCCTTAAAAGGATTAGTGTAATCTACAGGTGTGCAGAGATATAGGGAGCTGATTTTATGTTTTTATGATAACCTTGTGGAAAGTGGCTTCCAGTTGGGAAAAATCAATTGGAAACAACTTCTTTTAAAAGGATGTTTAAAAATTTTCCAGAGAAAAGTAATGAAAATGACTGGTGAACTGGAGAAAATGCTTTCCTGGCAGGAGGAACTTCTGTCTCTTTGCCTCACCAAGAAGAGCAAAAAGGGTGTTGATTACATTTACTTAATACGAAACCTTAAAAGGCTGCTCAGACTATCAGATATAGTCCCCTAAAGACCAAGGGAGGGAGATGCAAGCCAGACAAGTTAATGATTAAGAGACAAGGAAAAAGGCACGCATTTTTATTAGCAATGAAATTATTACATGTGAAAGCAAGTGGATAGTTCAGACTTTCAAATCAAGACTGGCACAGTCTCTTTCTGGAGGCAGTCTTCTGCCACATACAAGTCACTTAGCTTAATGTTATGCTCCATATAGTTTAGAAGGTCAGCTTAGATGGTGTAATGGTCACATGTGGTGGTAAACTGTTAAGACCTATTGTTTGTGAACGAGGGGAAACACTTTCACTGTGTCACAGTTCATTTTTTAATTATGGGCAAAAAAATGTTAATAATTTATGTTGCTGTGTATACTACTGTCTGTCCATGGCTGGATTAACTCACATCCAGGGAATTCAATGTGGTGGGGTGATTCTGAGTTGCCTGTTCTGCTGGAACCCATTACAGAATGTGGTGTGACCCTCTCTGTTCAGCCTCACCATAAAAGGTAGGTTACCTGGGGAGTGCAGTCCCATGCCTGCAGATACGTATTGCATCATTTTCAGTGTGACATTTGCTAGTGAGTGAAGTACCTAACAGCCCAACTGTTTTGGTGAGATACTTCTGAGAGCATGAGATGAGAAGAGAGACTTTTTCTGCAGTTGTACTCCCTGTTGCCCTCTGATTCCCTGAGGTCACCCTGCTTCTAAGGGTATGGCTGTGTGGGTACTATTTTAACATAGCTTCTTTTCAGTATTTACCCTCCTTTAATTTGTTTTGTCTTGCTTTGTATTTTATATTTCATTTCTCTCTGAAGTGTTTCAACTCAACTCGGCTTTTAGCTTAATGGAACAGATTTTTTTTACAGTAATCAGTCAAGATTTTAAACCAGAGATTATATGCTCTTAAAAGTACAAATGGCAGGTCAAATGCAATTGCCATTTGGAATCAAAAGGAGGAAAATACATAGCTGTCATTTGAATGTTTGCGTACCTTTTCCTGTGAGACAGTGTTATGAGATGACTTCTTTGTTTATGTCACCTCTTTGGCCAAATTCTGCTTTGTTTCTTCAATGTAAATCCAGGAAAACCTCTTGGACTTTAACAAAGATAATTTGCTTTATCCCAATAGTAACTGAAAGCAGATATTGACCTGAATTTTCCAGTGTATCTCCTGCTCAAGTATCCTCCCACTGAAGACAGTGTCATTATAGCTGGGGCTCTGAGTGTGCTAAACGGATTTTTTCCTTAGCTCATATATCTGTCACATCATATGAGTTTGATTTACTTATATTGTTCTTACATTTAATCTCTGCCCATTTAGTCATGCTTACTGTCATTTTTTATTTGTTTAATAACTTGGCATGGCTGAAAATGGTAACAGGAATGGATAGAGCGTAACAAGTTGCAAATACGTTCTGTGCAGACCTCTTCTGCACCTTGCTGTGTTTCAGTTTTACAGTTTGGTTTATGGGATGGATTGTTTATTCAAATGCTTGCTTTATATAAGAGTGTTTAACAGCAGCTGTAAGTTTACCACAGAGGAGTATTGAATATGTTTCTTATTTGTTTTTACTCTATTGTTTGTAAAGTCCTCTAGGAGCTTCACAAAAAACTCCTTTGTACTGCTAGGGCCAGCATTAGCAGTATAATGGGCTCAAAATGGAAAGGACCTACACAAAATTCAGACTATCTTCATCATCAAGTCTTTGGCAGCTGTGGGCAGAACCAAATGAAAAACTGCCTTTGCTGTCTTTCCCTTCTGGGAAGAGGACCTCTGAAGAGGCATCCGCCTGGCAGTACTAGTAAAGCAGAGGGAAAGAGAATTCCCCGAGAGGCAGGGTTGGATGGCAAGTCTTTTAGGGGACAGGGTGTAGCACTCATTTATTATCAAGCATTTTTAAAGCTCAGGTCATGAGATGTGCCACACTCCAGAGCTCGGGTGGCATGCCAGGGCAATAGTCCTTCAGCTCTGCCGGTCTGCCTTGTGACCAGTATTAGCTGAGGTGAGGGATGCTGGTTAACTTGTGTCCATGGAGAAAAGGTGTGTTTTGGTTCAGGCGTATCTTGTGCTGACTGCATTTTGAGCGTTTCTTGCAAAGCCAGTGCTGAGGAGGAAATGAAAATAAAAAACAAATTCATACTGACCACAGAGGACTTGCTCAGGTAGCTGGCCAAATAAAGCATCACCATGACACAACTTAATCTTATGCTAGACCAGTGTGTGATAAGAGTAAAAAATGTAGGTACTATGCAGTCTCATTTCATGTGTACGTAATGGGATATGTGGCCACTCCTGGAAGACTTGGCATTGGAAAAGGAGGCTGTGAATACCCCCCCTGCAGCCACCAGCTGTGGGGAAAGCAGCAAAGCCTGGTGAGTCTGGTGGGCTGTGGGGAGAATCCAGCCTTCCCCACTCTATGCACAGGATATGGGGGGCCTGCTTGCATGCTGGCCAGGGGCCTTCTATCAGATGCCAGCTGGATCTGGTGGGGATCTGTTCCTCTGGTGTGCTGCCCACCTCATGATGGCAGATGCATGATGGATTGCTCACTCTCCGAGCCTGCTCCAGCACCAGGTTTCCCTTGTGCACTGCATGTAAATACACTTATTATCCACACACATGGATATAAAGTGTATTTACATGCAGTGCACTTGGGTTAGATTGCTGTAGGCTTAGGGTGTGGGACACACATTTTATTCTCTTGTAGACTGTGGTCCTTTTCTCTAAGCGCTGGTGATAGGAGTAGGGACAGGCTGTGCCATTTCTCCCTACTGATGTTAACATCAGCACTCCATTTTCCATCCTTTAGTCACAGAGGCAAGGCGTTTTTTGTCTAAGTGGTCACCTGGTTTGGAATACGCATGTAACCAAGTATGAAGGCAGGAGCTGGTCTGCATCTGGTTAGATCCTAAATTATTGGCAGGATTCAGTCCTGGTCCCTGGAGTTAAGCAGCCAAGGTGGGATTTTCACCCTTGAATAAGCCAACCTAAGGCATGTGCACTGCTATTTAATTCACTGTGTTTAGAATTTAAGTTGCAAATGGGCTTCTTCCAGGCAGGGTTAAATTTCAGTGTTTGCAAAGACAGCTAAGTGCACTGAGGTTAAAATCATCAGCAGATGCTGTCTGGATTGTACAGTTTCAGCAACACAAGCTGTCCACCCTGTTGGCAGCTAAACTGCCCTTAGAACTGCTTTATTTAGCTTCAATGTTGTAAATTGATAATGTATTCTACAAAATTTAGTACAGTATTTTAAATATTAATGATTTTAATGGAAGCTTTTGCTGAAAGGAGAATGTAAAATAAGTCAGAAAAATGTTCATGGACTTCAATGTTTGAATCAATTGATTCTGGGCAGCAGCTGAACTAAGGTTCTGTCCATTATGTGGACTAAAATCTTTGTCCATCTTTTATTTCTTTTACTTCAGATCAGTACTATAAATCACGTTTGTGAGAACAAAATTTCTTATCTTATTGTATCTATAGTGTAGCACAAAGTGGGAAAGCAGTTGAACAAGTGGTAAGCAAACCAGAATGTTAAGTTGCATTTAGCTGAAAGAGGACACATTTGGTTTTCCTGGTTTAGATTAATTTTAAAACTCTTCGGATTTGGGCAAGAGAGTTCTGCTATTGTTAAAGGTACAGAAGTAGAAAAGGTGTGAGAAAGGCTTGGTTTGTTTTCCTATTCACTGTCTTAGTGTTTTTTAAAAAGTAGCACTGGCTCTTATGTGTGCTCTGCAGCAGTCATCCTAACATGATGATAAATGGCCTGTTCCCAGGTGACTCTTAATTCCGTGTCTTCTTATCCAGAAAATGCACTACCCTCCAAATATAAATATATAAACTCAGTCTTTTTGCAGAAAGTGGTAAAAAAATGACACGTGGGCACTTTAATTCCTTCCCTACTTTACAGGCAGTCCTATCTCCATGTGGCTGTAAGCGTGGGCTCCATCGCATCCTGGACTTGCAGCTCCGTTCTGACGTCCATTTTGTCTTCTTTTCACAGTTGTGCATCACATCAAGCGCCACAATATCGTTCTTAAAAGAGAACTGGGAGAAGGAGCCTTTGGGAAAGTCTTTCTGGCAGAATGCTATAACCTGTGTCCTGAGCAGGGCAAGATCTTGGTGGCAGTGAAGGTAAAAGAGTCTAGGGTTACCATTATTAATTCATGGTTGCAACTAATGCTGTTTTATTTGTAAATGATCATGTTTGCCTATTCCATAATCCAGGATAACTGTTCTGATACATGTAAAAGAGTTCACAAGGCTAATGGAGTGTTAAGAGAATTTGGTATTTGATCTTACTGTGGATTATAAAATGAGAACTGAATCTCATAAGGAAAAGGGAGGAAACAGATTGCATCACGAGGGGCCAAAATCTTTTATGATCTGTCTGAAGTACAATTAGTGAAAAATAATGTCTAGGTCATTAAAAATGCATGTGACATATATGTGTGTCTAAAAAAATAATCTGTTACTAGCTAAGTGAATAGGTTATGTGTATAATTGCTAGGCAAAGAACACATTTCTGTTTCAGGACTGTGCCATTCTTTCAGTCAGCAAGTGAAATTCTCTGTGGGTAGTTTTCATTAATATAGCAAGCCTGCTTTCCTGCGTGAAGCCCTTTTTGTTCCCCGAAATTCAAAAGCTGAGGTTAGCTGTTGACCTTAGCTATGGATGTATCTAGAAAACAGTCTTGGTGAAACTACACTCTCAGAGTTTGAAAAGTTTCCCTGAAAACAATCTCTTATCTCTATCTGTAGTGTTCTGCCAAAAACTAAACAAGATGTCCAGCGTTTGAAATACCTCAGTAAGTGCAGGGGGAATAGATGTTTAGAATTTGGGCTGTGCCTAGTGACCAGATAATAATTTTATCTGACAGGTCACAATTAGGCAACCATGTGTACATTTTGGATGAAACCATACAGTAAAAGAAATCAAGTAGATCATCTTTTTGATTTTGGAAACAAGAAATACAGTCTTGAATCCGGCAGTGGAAGAATATGAAAGGAGGATACTCTTGTAGAGTGCTCCATCAAAAATAACAGGTTTTTGGGTTTGCCAAGATTATAAGTTTTTCGATAATTGGGAGTAGTTCAGTCATGTTGACTGGTGAGAAAAAAATTTAGCCCTGAAGGAGAAAGCAAGAGATAGGAGATGACAAAACTAGATCTGAATGAATTTTCTGTTGTATTTTGGTGAAGCTATAATGGAAATGGCCTTTTCTCTATCACTTTAGGGAACCATTTGATAGCAAAATAAAAGTATTTCCATTCACTTGCTCCGTTTGAAAGTCCTGTCCAAACGGAGCCTAGCACTTCCACTGTTAAATGCTGCACTGCACTGCTCTCATTCTCAGTGTAAATCAAATGGAAAAGCATTCAGCCTTTAAAGGTACATATGTCTCCATAGACTTAGATGACAAATCTATCCATTTTCTGGACAAGTTGTCATACTACTTTTTTTTTTTTTTAACCAAATCCTCTCTTTGTAATGTCCTTAGTAAGAATCTTGCAGGTGGCTGTGGGAAGAATTACCTCTGGAAACAGGTTATGCTCATTTTATGTTTCTGTCATTAGCTCTTAAATATGTGACTCTGGCTGTTGTCACAGAGCAAATTTTTTGGTGAACTGAGCCACTTGATTGGTCCTCATATAACTGAGGGGTTAATTGCCTGATGCATGTCTCTCTTCCACTGTAGTTACCCACCACATATAACAGATATCCCTCAGTCACAGTGGAGGTCAAGGGATGGGGCCTCCACTGGCATGCAGAGAGCTATCCTGCACTCTAGCGCAGGACTGTGTCTGGACTCCATCCCTGAGCACAGGATTTGGCAGTTTTAGTCGTAGAGAAGCAGACCTGGATGCCAGCAGCAATGAGCAACTCCTCCTGACACACAACAAGGGCTTTAGAGCGCTTCAGCTCCATAGGCAAAACCAGAACACACCCATCACTATGAAATAGATTTGGTGAGCCCACTGGAAACAGGTACTTGCTGAAGAGTAAGGTGATGCCAGAGAGATTCCAGCAGCAAGGAGGCACAGCCTCACCTGCACAATGGGGGTCAGGTTGGCTAGTGGTCCCTGCTGGCTCTCTGTGCCTGCCAGTTGCTGGAAAACTGTACGGCTCATGCCTGGCACTGAGCATCCCTCCTTCTAACTCAACATGTTCCCTTCGTATAAGCCAGCTGGTATCCAAAATGCTGATGTTGCTGCAGCAAATTATTTAGGAGCTAAGAGGCCCAGAAAAATCTGGGAAGATAAAAAAGATCAGGCTTAGCATAAAATACCAAAGAGCTTGAGCTTTCACTTCTTTAAAAAGGAGAAAGGCAATTTTTTAATATTGGTTTTGATTAGTGTGGGCTTTTTGGGGGCAACACACAGTGTTGGGAAATACTTTCCATAGGACAAAACCTGGGCATTGTACTAGCATTGCCCCCATAGCATATCATATCAGCACACCATTTGCTGCAGGTACTTTTAGAGAACAGAGGTTGGAAGAAGGAAAAATTACTGTTTTCTTGAGGGCCCATTTTGCTGTGTTTGTTCAGGCCTGGTTCAGTACTGTCTCCTCACAGGATTGGCTCCCCAGGCATAGTCTCACATTAGTTTAGCCTGTCCAGAGCGGGAGGTGACGCTGACAAGGCACAGGTTAGCAGCTGCCTCTGCCTCCCCTGAGAGGTTTTGCCCAGCTCGCAGACTGCTCTGTGTGTGAGATCAAGAACATTTCCATGGCACCTGCACAGGAAAACCAAAGGTTTCCAATTCTTCAGATTTTCAGTTCTGAGAAGGCTCAAAACCACCCCTTCATTTCTTGAGAAGACATACGAGTCAGCTCTCGTGTGTTGATGGGGAGCAGTAGCAATTATTTTGTAGGGGAAGGCTGAAACAGTAGAAATTAGTAGTAGTAGTAGTCGTGTAGCTGTCTTGAGAGTTTGGCTTCCGAGTCCTGCTGATGTTGGTGACAGCCGCATCCCCTGCTGTTGCTCTGACTTGCCCATGAAGGCAGCTCTGTGGTGTCAGGGTGGCAGTTCACACTTGCTGCAGAGCGCAGGGCAGCACAGACCACGTGGAGTGCTGATACCTTGACAAGGACTCTGTGGAGGAGAGTAGGTGTGGAGTGGTGGTCCAACTGTTACAAGGACAAATTTGGCAGATGTGGAGCTCCTGTAAGAGCCAGGGGCCCCTCTGTTTCCCAAGGAAGCTTGTCCCTCCTCTTTAACTGTGGGCCTGAGTGGCTGGAAAGCACATATGATTGAATATCAGATCCTACTTGGGAAAACCTCCTGCCGACTGGTGAAAGTGCTTTGTATGCAGAGCTTTGGCATACTTGTCAGTAATGATAATAATAATTACTATGTCTTTCCTCTCTTTGTGCTCTTAGGGTTTTATTTTGGTTTTTTCCTTTTTTTCTTGTACTGAGAACAAGCTAAGTGCATTAGTCAATGTCATTTCTATGTAAATTCTACATGCTTATTAATTTTTTCACCTTCCAGTCTCCTCCTTGCCTGACTGTGCCAGCCTCTCTCATGCATTGTGTCTATTCTGTGAATTGCATGAAATAATGAAAAGGAGATTTTGCAGTGGTGGGTGACAGAAATTCTAGTCGCCCATGGTAGTAGAAACCCTGCCTGAGTTTCACCCGAGCTTTAGACTTTTCTGCATTTTGCTGTTTGACAGAAGATGTGGAATTGCCATGGCAACTGCTCTGTCATATGATAATTTTGCTGTTTCTGTGAGATAAAAAGCATCTTCTGAAATATACAATATGCCATCCTCACAGGACAGAGCTGTCAGCATTTTTACTGTCTTTCCAGGGAAAGAGCCTGCTCGAAAGAGGATCAGCCTCTGCTTCTCTCTGTCAGTTTTTTTTCCAGATTGCTATTATTTAAAAATGGGTTTTCTATTAATTGTTTTTCTAATTCTGTTATTGAGAAGAATTACAGTCCAATCACTTCATATATTAAACCACCAGAGGAAACTCTAGTGACAACAGAATTATTACCAGTGATTTCAGTATATATAGCATACACTGGACTGTGGGTTGGTGCCTGTATCATGTTAAAGCATCATGCCAGAGCGTGGAAGTATTGGAAAATACTTCGATTCCAGTCCTCACACGGTTCAGATATGATTGTGTGTGGACCATAGTGGGAAGCAAATTTGATATTCATGATACAGCTGTGTATACTAACAAATCGTGGCTAGTGAAGCCTTGATGATGCAATATCCTTGTTGCATCATTGGTAAAGCTTATGGAAAAAGGATTCTGGGCCTGAAGGCATGTTAAGATTCATGAGTACATTGCTCAGGGAAAGGACATCTATGGCATAAGTGATTTGTTTTGCCTCAAGGATCCACAGAGCCTGAAATCCACAAGGAAAAGCCCCTGAACTTGGAAGACAGTAATCCATTCTGCCCTAGTCCTTGTCCTCCCATCTGAATTTTATTATGGTAGCTGTTCATGTTTCAAGACCCAGGGTTGCGGTATCACAAGTAAAGCATGTGTTTTTTCCAACAGTTATCTTCTAGGCTATTCTTCACAGATGCGTACAAGTAATACTAGAAAAGTGGACAGAATTGTCCCTGTTGAAGAAAAAGCTTGAACAAACCATGACTACTGCAGCTAAAAACTCAGGTTTTTGGCAGAATGATTGGACAATATCAACTTGTTCTGTTTCTGTTTTGATGAGTGTGATTGGTCCCATGCTCTATATGTTAATTCAGGATAGAAAGTAAAGTGACTAAATGGCCAGGAAAAAGGCATCTTTAGTTAAAACATTGCCACTACTTTTGTGTCTTATCCTCCATTGTATTAAACCTAGGTATTGTTAAAATCCAGAGGTACAGAGCCCAGACAGCACTTTCTGTGAAGAATACATTGTGAATGTTGGTAACTTGCCATCTTTCTCTTGTGGTTTTAGAAATACTGTTTGAATTAGTATAGTGCAACCACTGTATCTCTTGAATATAGAGTCTATTAGTGGTTTATTGTCAATTATAATTATTCCTCATTTAATTGGTGTCAGAACTTGCTTTTTTTGTGCATGAAAGTGTTTCTTGCTCATAAAATGTAGTTTGTAAGGAGAAATCGGAAATTGCCTATGTGTGACAGTTAAATTAGAATTATTTCATTATACAACATTTGAGCCTCGTATTTGATCCAGTGACACCCCAGAATTCCTCTCTGCATCTGCTTTCTTCCCTGTCTATCACTTTAGTATTTGACCTCCATTTACTTATACGTATGCCTAATCTTAGGCATGTGAGTAGATTTACAGAATTCCAAAGAAGTTTCTGGCTGAAGTCTCAGGTCATGAATTCTGGTCCAGGGATATATGCTCATGTAAATCTACCTAATGTATAGCACGCCACAGGGACTAACATCAGCAATACATGAAGAGTGTATCCACGTTACCACCATGCATTTTAAACAAGCAGAGTTTTATTTTAAAGAACTAACAAGAAAGGTAAATACCATCAGGATACTAGGGGTTGCTTGAGTTAAATGCTAAAGGATACAAACCAGCTGTGTACTAGTATATTTTTTGGATGAGATCAGTTTATTTGTTCTGTGTTTGGAAAACACTTGTCACAGCGAGAGCATGAGTATTCATACATTCTCTTACAAGAAAAGTGTTTGTTTGGGATAACATGTGGCAGGAGAACGAAAATTGTACTGCCATTATTTAATTGCACTTCAGGATCACATCTGCATTTCTAAAAGAGTTATTAAGTACTTCCGCCATTCTCTGTGCTGTACTGTGTCCTTATCTTACCCTTACAGGGCTGTCCCACATGTTCCCTTACCTTCTGAGAACATCTGTCCTTCCTTACATTTTCGTTTTCTTCACCAGACACTGAAGGATGCCAGTGACAATGCCCGCAAGGACTTCCACCGTGAGGCAGAACTGCTAACTAACCTGCAACATGAGCACATTGTCAAATTCTATGGTGTCTGTGTCGAGGGTGATCCACTCATCATGGTCTTTGAATATATGAAGCACGGAGATCTTAACAAATTCCTCAGGTAAATGCATGAACATATATTGTGATCCTGAGCCAAAAGTGGGCAGAAAAGGTAGGTGTTACTGGTGCTTAATGTCAAATTAACAACTACCACTGGAAAATGCTGACACCTAGGAAAACAAATTGTATGACTCTTGTCTTTTGTACTGGGATGTGGGGCTCTGTTTCTTTGCCTGTTTGGAAATACCATTAAATCAACCTTTGTACCAAAGAAATATTGTCTCCAATATATTTCAGTGTATTCTGAAATGTTTGGTGATAAATCCTACAGTAGGAATCATTTTCTTACAGGCTTTCTGGTAGCACTTGGAAGATCCCACTCAACACCTATTGCTATCTGTAGGCATCAAAGAGCTGCTGAAGTCTAACCCCTTTTCTCTTCCCTCCTCTCAGTGTTTTGGAAAGACTGCCATAAATCTGCAGCAAGAAAACTGTGAGCCATGGCAACTTCTGTGAATTGGAAAATGCTATAGTTTGGGGTCCAAATTAGGGCTTTATTTCATAAAGCTGTTCAGGAATATGCATAGGAAACTGAAATTTGGCAGTAGAGCAGTTATAAATAAAGAGATGATACGCAAGGTTCACCATGACAGGTAATCTATGATCCAGGAAGTTATGAACAGAGGCCTCATGTATGTGCCATTTCTACTAGCCTGCACTTGTTGACATAAAAATAAACAGTTAAGAGACAGCATTTGCTCCTATGTTAAAAATATAAGAGACTATTCTTTCAATGTCTGCTGTGTAATTTTATCAATAGATATCACAAAGGTATTTCAACATACAGAGGTCTTTCCTGCTAAAGATGGCTAGGGGTGCCACCATTTTGGAAAGATATCTCTAACAAAGCTGTAAAACAATTAAAAGTTGTCCCTTTAAATGGGTTTGTATTTTCTAAGTAACTGAAATTACTATGATTGCTGATGCTGCCACCTATGCATTTTTGATCGTGTATGTGAAATGAGTTTGCTGTCTTTCTGCTGTCTTTCTACTGTCTATGGAAAAATAGCCACACCATAAAACCAATGACATCAACTAGCATCCTCCCTTATTGGCTGACGGGTTTGACGGAGAAACTGGGATCTGAACTGGAGATGCAGAGCAAACATTTCTACTCTTCCCATACTGATTGTCTCTCTGGCAAAGGATTTAAGTATACTTAAGAATTAAGGGCATTTACGTTTGTCTGCTTGGTCTTCTGCTGTGAATCAGGAGGGAACTGCAGTTTCCCTAGATGCCATCCTAGTACATTTTCAGAACACTAAATTTCCATTAGAAGAAGCCAGATTATCAGTTGATGAGAAATAATTTCTTACTCCATAAGAAATACTTATGCCTTGATTCTTTTTGATTGGCCTTTTCTTACCTTATAACTCTGATTTTGAATTATTGTACAGAAAAGTAGTTTAGCAGACAGCATATTTCCTACTTTAGGCCTTCACTTTTAAAAAAATTATTAATCAGCCCTTGTCTTTAGAATGTAAAATGATTATCCTGGGACAAGCTGTTAAGCCTAAGCTCCAGTTTGTCATTACTCTCACATTTTCTGAAGCTTGTGCTGCAGACCAGAGGTTCATAGCAAAGTGGGCTGTTCCATATTTCTTACCCTGCAGCGCCACCAAAGGCTGTTGGGGGAAAATTGATCTGAAAATTTAACCTAAATGAGCCTGGCTGCCTGCATGCGGCCAAAGGCTGGTCAGGTCTAGGACTAAAGCCTCAAACTCATGCCTGCCCAGTGCTTGGTCTGTGGACTAGTGGATGATGTGGCTGCAGAGAGTATCTTTCAATGTTCCTGGCTGTTGCAGACACTGAAGAACACCTCATTTATGGCCAGCACCAAGAGGACAAGCAAGCTGGATGGAATGTTAGGAATAATCTGCAAATTCCATTAGTTACAGACCATGTCCTCAGGGAGGCTAGCAAAAGATTAAAAATTCTCTAATTCAGCAGCTCAGAGGTTCATGTCTGAGAACACTTATTAAAAAAATCCATGCGTGATAAAGGTGCAGTATTTTTCAGCAGGAATTTGCCTGTGAGTTCTACCTGGAGATTTCATATCCACCCATTTATTCCACCCCATCAACCTAGGCCAGATGAATGGCTGCCTGTACATACCATGTGGCAGAGCTGCTTTGCCTGGTACCAGATGCACTCCCATCAATGCTACACACCCTCCTTCTCTTCTTTCTCACGTCTGTCACTTTGCTCATGAAATTCTTCCCTTGGGGCAATTTCAATATCATATTTCTAATTGGTAGTGTCAGATTTGATCTCACACATTTTGATTAATTTGCAACTCTTTTCCAAACTCCTGTGCCCTTACCCTAGAGACAAATTAAGGCCTCACCTCTGTTGAGGAGGAACGAGGAGAGGTGGTCTCTTTGAAAGAATAGTTTTCAGGAATGGAATAAAAAAAGGCTTCTGAGAACACAGAAAAATAGAATGGGTGGAAAAGGATATTCAGAACATTACAAGATGTATCAAATGAGGAGTGATTGCCAGATTACCTCATTGATTGGATAAGGATTAGCTAGTAGTTCTTCCTGTAAAACATTGTTCATGTGGATGTTTATATCTGTATCTTCAAGATACTGGCATGTACATGCATACCAGAGCTTACATAGTTAAGAAAGGTGAAGCTCATGTGTCCCAGTACTTCACTGGGCTTTCCTAATGCTAAATATCTCTGTTTTTGATGAAGTGCATGCAAGTATTCTCATTAATCAGTTGATTGTTGCTTCTCAGGGACTTGCTAGGTCTTGAAAAACTCATATTTCTGAAGCTGTTTTGTTTTTCCAAATAGTGTGTGTTTTGTGTCCTCTTCCTATTGTCAAGAATTCCAGTCTCAGGCAGGACTCACCCTTGGTGATGAAATAAGCAAAAATCCTTTCCTGCTGTGCATTTGGATAGGAAATTAGAAGTATAAATTTAAAATTGCTGCCCTTGTTTCTGAAATGGAGAAGGAAGTTAGCTCTTTCTTGTTTAAGAAAAGATGGAAGGGTCAATGGCCTGTATCCCTGCAGAAATCAAATGCCAGGTCACAGGAAAAGTGATGCTATGCATGCCACTTCATTGCCTTTCCCTCAATTGTCTTTCACTCTTACAGAGTGATAAGATTTTCCCTTGGTTGCCCAGCAGGTTCATTTGTCAGCCTTTCTCCAGAAAAGATTACTAGAATGGAACAGGAGAAAGGTGGTGCTTTCTGATGGATCAGCATTATTGTGAACACATATGCCTTATTTCCTTGAGTAATATATATCCTGTTTGTAATGCTCTTCAGACCACCTGTCTTTCACACAATGAAGGAAAACAGTAAATAAAAAAGGCCAAGATAAAAATTCTTCCCTATTTCACCAAGGAATTTATAGCACTTTTGTTGGCGTTCTGTGGGCTGAGGCTCACTAATGCCTTTCACCTCTCCATCTTACAAGTGGCCTATCCGTTTATTAGCTTGTGTTTTGTTGCAGGGCACATGGACCAGATGCAGGACTGATGGCAGAAGGCAACCGTCCTGCTGAGCTGACCCAATCTCAGATGCTTCACATTGCCCAGCAGATTGCTTCTGGTATGGTTTACCTGGCATCACAGCACTTCGTGCATCGGGATCTTGCTACCCGGAATTGTCTGGTTGGTGAAAACCTACTGGTGAAGATTGGGGATTTTGGGATGTCTAGAGATGTGTACAGCACAGACTACTATCGGGTAAGTGAACTGCTGTAATAAGTAATAAGCTAGGTCTCGTTCAGTCTTCTTACCATATTGGTGTGGCTGATTCTGCTTTTACACTTAACCATCTGTCTATCAGGTAATTTAGAGCCTACCATATGGAGAACTTGGTTCTGAGTTAAAAGGTTTTGGTAAATTTGGAGAGCTAATCAGAGTAGATTGTCATGTTTTGTTGTTTATCTATGTTGGGTTTAGATTCTAAATCACAGAAAGGTCTTTTTCTCTGGGCAAAAGTTTTGCATGTTTGCTTGGTTTTAGTGAAGAAGAAGCAGCGGATGAAAAGTGGGTAATCAAATTTGGCCCAACACTTTGAAGCTATTAAAAAATGTTGTTAAGTACTGCTAAGAAAAATGGAAATGGTAACTTTGAGGAGTAGTTGTGTAATGCTTCAGTTAACTAGAGGAAAAGTAAGTACTGGGCAGCAGCAGTGACCAGTTATTTTACTCAAGAAGAGACTGGGTGAGAAGTTGTTACATACTCAGCACCTGAAAGCTTTTCCTGCCTTAAATCAGGGCTTTAGTCCTACTTCTTAATGTTGTTTTGCAGAGGGTAAGAGTAGCCCATTGCTCTTTTTCATTCTGACTGTTTTCCCTGGGCGTGGCTGCCATAAAGTGATATCTGAATTTTGCAAAGACCTTCTAAGATTGCTGGGATAAACAAACTGTGCATTAATGACTGCTGTTCACATAGTCTTTGTGCTATGTGGTAAGTAATTGTAGTTGACACCATTTGCTGTTTGCTATCACATTTGTAATTTCATGATTGGAACTGAACCTGTCAGGTGTTTGTGGCTTGGGGAAGGCAATCCATGACTAAGTTGTTAATTTACAAACCCTAGAGTTTATCCTGTAAAATAAACTCATCATCTTTAAGCACATGTTTTGTATCTGCCTCTCACATGACTTGTTGCCAATGAATTCCTTATTCCTTTTTCGTTATTCCTTTCTTAGCCACTCAGTTTGAATTGTGTTAATAAAGGGCAGTGTCACCCCACCATCAGTATTGGTGGGATGCCTGGGAAGAGATTGTCTCTACATCTGGCTGAGGCTGGACAGGGTAGAGGAAGCTACACTTTTGAAAATTATTGTTGAATGCTGATTCACTTAAAAGCTCATAAGTAACAGCCTCTCCTGGTAATTTTCTTTCCTTTCAAAGACAAACCTAGTATTTAGTAAATATATGATCCAGATTCTTCTTATATATTGTTATTTTGGAAACTGGCACTTTGAATTATTTGATCAATGTAGAACAGCATGGCTGCACTTCAGAGCTTGAAAAAAATATACAGGATGGTACTAACTTCCTCTGTATTTTAAAGGACACCAGTGAGCAGAGGCTAAGGCTTCTTGATTTTGCATCTGATTTTGCATATTGTATTTTTGCACCACTTGTTGGGACCAAAGTCGTGTCTCTGTTCCATACTTCAGTGTTTACCGTGTTAGTCGTAACACTTAAGAATGAATGTATATGCAGAACAGTATGTGTTTCCAAAGGTAGTTACAGTCAAAGGCAGCATTTTTTAACATATGCTTTGCTTATTTTTGGAAAAAAAATAGTAACTACCCCTGTTGCATAAAAACTACCTACAAAAGGGTGTAGAAGCTCAGTAGTCGTATGGCCTTCCTGGAGACAACTGAGGCCTGGCTCAGGCAGGTGTACGCACTCTGGCATCAGCTTACCTGCTCACGTACCTCTGGGTCTAATCCTCGAGTCTTGCACATGAGTACTCAAGCAAAGCTTCTGCCCACTGAAACACAAATTTAGAACAACACCCGTGACCTGGAAAAAGCAGGAGTTCAGGAAATTCTGGGTAACCCGGATAGTCCTTGTGCACCTCTCAAGGGATCTCATTTAAGGCATACATTGTATTTCCCACTGTCTCTCATGCAGAATCGCTCTCTTCTTTCCTTCTTCTCTCCCTTATCTTCACTTATTTTTGAGGTGGGGCTCTGCAAGGTTCAGGGTACAACAAATGAGAAGAAAGAGGTAGTAGTGTGAAGATGGTGCAATCATTGATGTGAGAGAGGGAACAACTAAGGTGGGAAAGGTAATTGTAGAGATGTGTTAGTGAGAGACACAAATATGAATGAAGAGAGAAAGAGGTAAACAAGTGTCAAAGGGGATGATGTAAAATAGCATGGCCCCATCTAAACTGGTTGTATAAGCTTGCAGAGTGATGGTTGGATATGAAACTTCAGGTTGGGTAGTTGCTTGTTCTACACAGTAAGAAAAACAAAACATTTCTCTGGCCCCTCATGTTCTAGGTGGCTTCTAATTAGTCCAGAGGAGGGACAGAGCCACAGCCTGCCATGCCACCATATTTCACACGTGATAAAAGTTGGAAGTTACAGTTGAGCCTCTGAAGTTTTGGCCTGCCCTTTCTGGGACGCACGTGGTCTGGTCAGAAGATGGTCATGAAAAAGTCAAGGCAATGATGAATTCCCAGGTGGTTGCCTGGAGAATTGCATCCTTGGCAGGCCTAAGTCAGTGATAACACTGGAATGGCACTGATGTACCATACCTAATTGCTTATAGCAGGCTAAGTCTTTTTAACTGCTCAGGCTTAATCACTCACAGAGTAGCAATTCATCCCCAACTCTGACACCTTTATCTGATGCTCACTAGAGAGACTTACACAATTCCAAAAAGTTCTGCAAGAAATGGTTCGTCATTTGTGGGTTTTAACACACTGGAGTTGTTTTTTCTGGAGCCTGCCACTCAGTCATGATGTTAGACTTGCCCAAGATGATTATTTATAGCTTGCTTCTGTAAGATAAGGATGATCCTAAATCATTGTGCACTGTTGGATTGTTAATGACATTCTGCATTGAATCAGCTCAGCTGTTAAGAGATGCTTCAGGGAAGAGGGGGAGAGAACTAACCCTTGGACTGGGAATACATGTGATGTGTGTCCCTGATGGCACAAGCTTTCCTTTTTTTTCTCCCCCTTTCTATTCTTCTGTCTTTTTCATCATGCAGGAATCTTGTAGGTGGGGGAAGTCCTGATGTGCATGCTAGCATCCAATGTAACAGCAATAGTTTTTGATAGTCAGACCAGATGAGCCCGGGGACATGAAGAAACTGTGATGGCTTTTCTTACCCAGAACTGCTGTACACCCCAGGCCAAAGTGAAACAACTGTCAAGTAATTGGTTTGGTCTGCGAGCCAAACAGCTCCAGCAACACTGCTGCACTGCAATCCTTATAGCACAAATGATCTTTTCACAAAGTTACTTACTTGCAGAGCTTAGGTGTCAGGTTAATTAGGGCCTTTTATTTGTTTTGTTGATATCTGGGTTTTGTTGTTTGATTTCCTACCCCCACAGGTCAGGGTTTCCTATCTTACTCTCAGATACCCAGGTAGTGCTTTAAAGGAACTTTCAGTGCTTTTAAGTGTTGACACTGAAGCCTGGGAAGAACTACTTTGTTATTACTTATTCCTGCACTCAGAGATAATATATCAGGGTTTTCAGTTCAGGTTTGCAAGTGATTGCTTAGTACTTGGTCTTAAAATGATTTCAGCATTTCTTAATCATAAGCAAAAAGCTTGAAAAAAAGTAGAAGTCATCTTATCCCAGTACTTGGAAAAACTTAATAGGGATATGCTTTAAATATCCAGGCTGGTCAGCCAACTACAAGCTTAAGCCAAGGTTTCGGATGAAACTGTGATCTCACCAGACTACGCAAGAGCTTTGCCATTAACTTCATTAGGACCAGAGTTTCACCCTTCCCCATTTTTATGTTTGTCCAGTGCAGGATAGATGTTCTGTTTCTTATTTAGATTTATGGAGCTCAGTTGTGTAATCCCTTTTTAGCTATTGTATAACCCACTTGCCCTTATGCAACAGCACAAGAACAGCAGAGAAAATATGGACTCCTTTTCTCAGCTTGTACAAACCACTCAAAACTCTGTCAAAAGACTGGGCCTAGTGAGGTTTACATCTTCCTTTAGGCCCAATTTGCTCTAAAACTACAGAGAGGTTCACAAATTAGTTTCCTTCGCTTCTGGCACAGATCAGGCAGAAGGCTAAGAGGATGCATTTCAGTATAAATTTCAGTGACTCCATTTCTCTTTAAAATCTTCTCCACATTTTGTAGCCTGTTTTGCTATTTAAAGAGAGCATAGCATGTCAGATTGGAAGAAGAGACACAGGTTACCGAGCCCAAGTTTTTCACTCTTGAAGCAAGCCACATGGTAGGTGTTAAGGCTAGCAGCAACAAGAACCTGAGACCTCATCATGCTGCGGGGAAAACACCAACACTCACTAGTACTTTAGCCCCTTCTGTATAAGACACCAAGCCCCATAAAAATTCTAGTCTGCCAGGGAAAAAGAGAAGATTTCAACAGTGTCCTAAGCCCCTAAAGAGAAATTATGCTTGGCAAAAATTCCTGAGAGATCTTAGGAAGTCAGTCACACCTGACACACAGCAAGATGTGACAGCAATCCCCATCAGACTTTTCTGTGAAAATCACCTTCTGAACTGGCAAACTGTAGAAAGCTATGTTGGCCCAAGCCAGCTGCACCAGCCTGTGGCATAACTTCCATTTGGTGATGCTCCTCAGCGCACATCTGGCCATGTTGCCTGTCCTCAGTGCCTTAGAAGAGTGTGGGAACCAAAGATGATCCAGAATCAAATCATACCGCAAGAGGGAAGACAGAAAGGCAAGTCCTGAAGAAAGACTTCAGTTGAATACATTAATACGGAGCAGCCTGCAAAATGCTGACAGGCTTCTTCTCAAATACCTCTCAGGTATAGAACTGGATAGCAGCAATCTTGTGTTTCTGAAGCCTGGATTTCCAGCTCCTGAATCACTTCTGTCCTGTTACACAGCCCCTTCTCTCAAAGTGGATGCTGCAAATAAGTAGAATTCTGTGCTGCCAATGCTTTCCCCAGAAGGCTGCAGGACAGCTTCTCTGTCCTAATAGCTGCAATTTTTTTTTTTAATCCAGCAACCTGAATTATCTCATGAGCAATAGACACCTACTTAATCACATTATTCTACTCTCTTACCAGCCTTTAAATCTCAATTGTATTTAGAGAAAGCACTCCTGTCCCCTACCAGACTGAGAGTTAAAGGGGTTAAAGAAGTTTAGAAGGTTAAAGAAGGCCCACTGTCAGGAAAAAAAGTGTCTCCATTTTTTTTTCCCCTCACACTAGCCTTCTCCAATGACTTTCAGTGTGTGGAAATAGCAATTTTTGTATCTCTTTCTGGTACAGACATTGCTAGAACTGTTAGTGGTATTTTCCAAATCAGATTTTTCCCATTCTTGGATTAGAGGTACCTCCCAGCCTCTAATGAAAACGTGCTGCAATGTACATCTTAGACTCACATAGCCTGTGTCACTGGCACATGTTAACTGTATTGTCAGACAGTGCCCTGGGCCACTCTCATCTTCCACTCCTTCTAAATGAAGAACATCCCTTTTTTTCCCCTAAGTTTTTTGTTTCAGTCCCTCAGTGAATGACTTTGCAACTCATACTGGCATATTTTGTACCTCTAGTGGTTGAGAAAGACTGTTGTGTCTCTTCTATTTTTTGGCTTCTTTAGGGGCGGGCTTGTTTTGTTTTGTTTGTTTTTAATTAGAATTCAGGTCTTGTCTAAATTGATGTAAAGAACTAAAGAAACAGAATCAAGGTACCAAAAAGTAAACAGCTCATGGAGTGAGAAAGGTTTGTAAGGAAGTTTCCTAGAATTTTGTAGCTTTGTTTCCTAGTGTTTCCTTGATGATTTCTATTTAATGCTAACATTAAGTATTCTGGGATGTTTGTCTTTTTAAAACATAAAGTTCCCATGCACTTTCAGTTAAAACAGGAGAACTCCTTAGCTTCCCAGTCAGACTTCCAGAAAAGCTAATGGTTACACAGTTTGCCATTCCTGGCCTATTTTAAAAATATATAGATTTTGGATCTTCTCACTACATAAAAAAGGTGAACAACCCTTTTGAGAAACCATTTTGATACTTGTGAGTGTTAAAGTCCTCAGCAAACAGATCTGATTCTGATTTTTGCTGTTCTTTAGCAAGGCCAAAGTAGCAGTTTGAAGAACAGTGACATAACATTAGTATTAAAGGAGTAGAAGAGTATCTTGCCCACTAGCCATACCCTCCCTTCATGTATGAATCTAATGTTGTAGAGTGCTGTATTTCTGGCAACTGCACGATATCCTTTTCTGGTGACACTCTATGAGACATTTTCTAAAAGATAAGGCTAGTAAAATAATCACCAGAGACTGATCTCGCTTAAGCTATTTCCAGTACCTAATGCCTATTTGCAAAGAGAATTAATGCATGACAGCAAGGGGCTAAAAAAAGAAAAGGCTGGTTTATCATTATTTGGGCTGTAACTAGCCAGGCAAACACTATGATACAAATGTTTACAGTGAGGAACAAGTGTCTGTCTATTCTGAAAGGGCAATAGCAGCAAACACCTGCAGGTCTCAGCTGTCACTACAGAGATGAATACCTGTGTGTGGGAGTTTGGAGGAGGCTGCACTAAAGAAAACAAGAAAGAGTTACTGGGAAGTCAAGCAGCTTGTCAAGGCATTCTCGTAGGTGTGTGTATTGAATTGTCACAGTTTGAAGGCACAGTTTGAAGGCTTTTTATTAGCTGCTATTTTTGCATCCATTGCTCAAAAGGAAATTATCTGCTTCCCTACATGGACTTCTCGGCTTTCCTCCTCCGTCAGAGGCTCATTGCATCATGTATAGTGCTGGGGAGGACAGAGGGTTCCAGCAGCCCTGGAGGACGTGCACAGATGATTTCATGCAACTGGAAACAGTACAGGAAATAACAGGCCAGCTTGAGAGATGTAAATCCAAAGTAGCTGCCTTGAAGTCAGTGGAGTAGCTCTGAACTTGAAGTAACATAATCACAAGCAGAATTAGGCCTAATGATTTTAGAGGGCTTCCTAAAAGTCACTGCAATGTCAGCATTTAGAAACCGATATGCACCAGGATATGGCATTATCCTTATGACAAAGGATGAGAACCATGGCTTGATACCTGTTGCTACTTGCCCATGCCAGACTATTCTGTGCTGTGCAGGAGGCATGCTCTGTCCCCAGCTTTTACTTACACAACTACTGGTTGAATTCCTAGCTTTGTTTGGAATTACAGCTGTTTAACTTCCTCTTCACAGAAAAATCCATAAGCAAGAAGAAGTTCCATCTCTTTTAGTACAGCTGTGGATGTAGTCGCTTCCTAAATGAAGTTTCTTCATCATCTTCATATCAGGGTTATTGGTCCTACTTGCACTTCTGTTTCCATCTATTTTCACCGACACAGATCCTAGGAGGGGAGTCCAAGAAAGTTTTCCTTATCAGTGTTAGGAGAAGGAACATCAGATGTCCAAAATGTGTAGTGTGCTGCATTTAACAGCCAGTTCTTACTAAACTGTCTTGCAGGATTAATGACAGGTTGGTAATACAGAAAATGAGACTTTTAACTGGGAGGTTGTGACATACTTCACTTGGCCAGATTTAAAGCCCCTTTCGCTTTAAATTTGCGAATGTGAAGACAGCTTCATGGCTCCTGGAGTACATTGTCCTTCAGTCTGTGAGATCAAAGAGTGTAGAGAGGGCAGAAACAAAAACCCATAATAACTAGGTTGAAAAATTAAGCTGATTAAAAGACAGACTAAAGCAAAGTGACCTTGTTGCTGTGACCAGTTACTTGATTGCCCATTGAATTTCAGTGCCTAATTTTTCCTTTGGAAATCCGCCACCACTAGATTTATACCAACATGGTTCTCATGCAGCATGTCAAGAAATAAGTTCATCTTGAGAAAAAAGGTTCAAGCCAGGAGGCAATACCTAGAAAAATATGTTATGCAGAAATCCTGTTGAACTACACTATAGCTAAAAGTGTTGAATGTGTGTCAATCAAAATATTAAAGTGTTTGGAAATTTTCAAGTGGAAATTTTTCCTCTGTTTGCTTCTGTTAAAAGCTTTGAGAATTTAGTATTTGATTTCATTCTGGTTATAAAACAGATATTACAGCTTTCAAATAGCTGGAAATTTTGGATTTCCCACCCTATTGTTAAAGCATTTTAATGGAGTGCTTTTCAGCTGGTTACTCCTGCAGTATGTAGTTGGTAAGAGCCATAGGATACACACGCATGCCTATAGGATAACAGGAAGTTTACACAGTTATCGTCACCAGTGGCTGACACAAGCTTTTCTGTTGAGGGGCTCTTAGCACAGATGTTCATTAACTTAAAAAGTCCTTTTAAAATTATACATACAAAACTGAATCATTCTCAAAAATAACCACACATATGGATATAAATTGCAGGAAAGCAATGATTCACACATTGAAATTAGCCTTAGGAACTGCAATTTGGAGAGCTTTGCAGAACTGTGATCGTAATCGCCTCATTCCACTAAGTAGCAGCAGAGCTGTACAAAGCTATTTTTTGCAGGTGCTGAAACGATTTAACTGTTGTTTAGATGATTAGCACATAAGAGAGCCATGTCCTCAATCCCATCCCTGTTCACAATTTGCTGTATTGTACTTGGAATATTGGTGGAGGCTAGTTCCATTGACTTTACTACAGCCGATGTTTTGTCCAGGGCTTTAGAAAGTGAAAAGTTTATGGGCAACTTTTTCTCGGCATAGAACGGCAAGAGAAATGATGAAGTAATTTCTGTAGTTTTTTTTCCTGGGGCCAGGTCTTTGTGCAGACTAATAATGCTTTTTAGTAATTGTGGGGAGGAGCCGTGTGTAAATATCTGGAGATACTGTACTGCAGTGCTACAGACTGTCACATTTGGCAGGCAATCTGCAAAGCAATTTGCAGAACTCCAAAGGTTAGCAGCTGAAACTGTCGACTTTTTGATGTGTGATGTGCACAGTGTGAGGAAAAGATGATGTGGGAACAAAATCAGTAAAAGATCTCTGGGAGCACAGTCAGATACCGGAATGGCATCTCCTGGGTTCTGCAGAGCGCTGATGTGATCTGTGCGGCCGCCACTGCCCCCACTGATTGTGGGGACAGCACAGAAAGGCCACCCAGAGGGTTTAAGCAGTCCTTAAACGGGAATTCTCCTTTGATGTCTGGTCACAGAATCAGCTCCCAGCAGAGTCTTTGCAGGCTTCCAGCTGGAAGGTTTTCTTATGCAAATGGCCTCTCTCCTTGCACTAAAGAAAGCAGTTGCTAGGCAGTTTTCCTAAATATGCATTTTTTACCCTGGGCTTGGCTAACAATGACACTCTTTTGGCCCACAGAACTCAGGAAGCACGGGAAGGAAGAACTAGACAATTAGACTATGAAGTGGTACGTGTAACAGGATGGATAGAGAGGATGAGAGGACAGCATCAGCTAGTAATAGAGCCGAGGCTACCGATCCGGCTCTGCAGATTCCTGTGTGCATAGCAAAGAGTTACTGGTGGTGATGGAGATGGGGAAGAACTGTGTGACACTGCAGATCATTTCCATCTTCACTGCTCTCTGGGTCCTCTTCCTGTCCGATGGAGCATGTGTCCACTCCAACATGGAGTGGAAGGGAAGTCAGTAGCAAAGACCTAATCAGAGGCTGTTGGCATCAGTGCCAGAGAACATGGAGACAGAGAACCTGTGGTTACCTATGTAGCTGTAACATGTATGCTTTTGTGAAATGTTTTCAATACCAGATGTCATGACACCAGTGAAGTTTTTGACACCTCGTCAGGAACAGCTCTCCAAGCTTCCCAAAAGGCGAGGACTCCAGAAATAAACTGATACTGCATCTTACAGTCTCAGGAACTTTGCAATTAGACTTCAGAGATAATTTGTCTTTGCATTAATCTAGTCTTACATAAAATGGAGCCAAAACACATACAAAATGCTGTCAAACTTCCAGTTGTGCCCTGTGTCCTAACTTTAGGAAGAGGTGAAGGCCTGATTTAAGGTGCGTGACAGAATATGCATCTTCTATCAAGGACAGATGTAAAAGAATTAGGAAAGATTATGGTGACTCAAATACTTCTATCTCCATCAGGTGGGTAAACAAACCTCCAAAAGAAAAGTCACGTAAGTGGCAAGTAACTTCATTCTTTCCGGTGGACTGAAATGCTTTCAAGAAGAAAACCTAGCTTAATACCCTTGAATTTGCTTTCAGAAGTTACTATTTATTTGCCCTTAAAAATATGCTTGCATCACTGCTGTCCAGCCCATGAGGATTTGAAGATCTTACATTAAATTTGATTTACAATCAGTTCCTACTTCTCTTCCACAGTTCATTTCATCCAGGGCTTGATATTGCCATAGTGGTGTATCAGATGTTTGATCTGGGAGCAGAGTCAGATCCATTGAAATGATCAGATAGAGGTACCAACACTGAGGGATGATGCAATGAAATTTCAAAACTATTCCCCTTATTTAGTCGTCTACTTGTTTTGATCTCCAGAGAGGTATATCTGTCTGTTTTCAAGCTATTTCCCAACACTTTGGAAGAAGTTTAAATTATAGATATCCATGATTTTTGAGCCTTGTCAAACTATATTTCAGTCCTCTGTTCCATGTAGCTGTGTTCAACCCTTTCGTCACGAATGTGAGTCCTGGCAGTGAACATTGTAAAATGAATGTCACTCCAGTTATTCACATCACACACTTAGAAGCCAGGACTTTAAAGAAAGAGCTATAGTGTGAGACTTTTGATAATAAGTGCATAAGGGTGCAGATCTACATCTACAAAAATATTGATCCTGCGTAACAAAGGAATACATAACAAAATAAAACAGATTAAAAGCCATTTAGGGATAAAAGAATCTCGAGACTACAGTACTTTGTAATTTGTAAATATTTTTGTAAATCACAAAATATTGGGTTTTTTCTGTTGCTATTGAAAATTACTATGACCTAAGCAGTTAGTTTTATAGCCTGTACAATTTCTCTAGAAGACAGAAAGACACTGGTACATATTCAAATAATGAAAACTTGTCTACCTCCCAGACCAACAAGTAAACTGGCATTGACATTATGGGGACAGAAGTTTTACTTTTATTCTTATCAGTTGCAAATCTGCAATGGCTTTATATTTGATTTCACTTCCATGTTCACTGCTGGATCTACAGGGTGATAAAAAAATCATGTCCCCTGCGATCCAACCCTTGCATACCACACCATGAACCCAAGCAAAATGTTTTGCTGGAAATATAAGCTGGGGTTTTTTTTCAACTGATATGTAAAATGTGATGCAGTGTGAGCCTCCCTTAAGGGATTCTTTTATAACATCATCTAGTCCATTTCAAGGTGTGTGTGAAGAGAGTCCTTCCGATTCTTTTCTGAATTATTATTAGTCCTGCAAAATTATGTCTCAGTAAATCTGGATTTAATGGTCTACACAGAAAGGGAGAAATCTTAAAAGAGCAAAGAAATTGCTCTCCTTTTCTTTCTCTTCTTTTCCTTTTTTTTTTCTGCCAGTAGAATTCCAAGAAGATAAAGAACTGTTCATTAAATATATTGCTACATATTCTTTGATAACATGTCAGTGTTGCAATTATTTCACAGCCAGTATAAATATAAAGGGGGGGAAAAAAGAGAAGCAACATGAATGACAGTCAGGATGATTACAAATCATTTGTTCTAATGTTTTTGTCGTCTGTGTTCCTCATACTGCCTCAGCCCAGGCTCACAAAATAAAACTGTGATGCTATCGGGAGAATATGGATTCTTTCCAGATCGATTAACCAGATGCCTGTCACCATGAAGTCACTTTGGAAGGCTAACTGATAGGCTGGGCTCTTTGCAAATTACTGCTCTGTATGCAGTCCTTTTGCAGCTGATTATGCTGCCAGTGTTATTTTCTGACGATGAGATTTAGTGCAGCATACTGCCTGGCACTATCCTTGTAAGAGATTTTTCTTGCTTGTGAGCTAAGCAAAGGGCAGGGTCCTGCATTCTTGGCAGCCTGTCATATGCATGAGCTGTTTGTTTTTTGGATTCAGCAAGCAGAGTTTTAAATCATCTTTAGCAAAACAAGACACAGAGAAAAAAGAGAGATCAAAATAAAGCTGAATATTTCATGCCATAATTTTGGCAGCACATCTCGTCTTGTCTTCTAGATTGAAAGCACCAATGAAAAAGGGAATTTTGCAGTTTTCAATTGCGTGACTTTTCCAAGCTCCTCGAGTATCCTCAAATATTCTAGGACTGGTCTCTCATGCCATATCAGCCATTTTTAGAGAAAAGAATCTAGTGTTGAATAGTTGTGTGGGAAAAGCATAACTGTGTTAAAATAAAGGTCAGTGCCTATACACAGTGAGTGGAATGTGCCTCTCAACAGAAAACCAATAGATACTATTTGAATCTGCAAAACAAAGATTATATATTGTTTAAAATATATAGGTCCAATACTGCCATTTTCTACAAAGGGAATTCTGTTTAAAATAATTAAAAATCTTTGCACAACTACTAACTGTTCACATAGGCACATACAATTGTGATTCTTACACCAGTCATGCTTGGAGGAACATACATTTTTGACCAACGAATATTTCCCTCACAATTTGGAAATGGGATAAATGGGGGCTTTGGAGCTTGTACATGCACACGTATTATTATTCAGTATTAACCTGGTTTTCCATGTCGATCAGCTTTAGTTAGTGGAATAAAATGCTAAACAGAAAAGGGGGAAACGGAAGGTCATGCTGTACTGCACACAGTAAAAAGCCCTTCAAGTACATATTTAAATACAGCTAAAATGGCATAAATTAGAAAATGCAAATGAGTTTCATGGAGAGGTTTTTATACAGTTCCACTGTACAATGTGACACTGAAGGTACGTCTAGTCTGCAGACACTGCAAGCTCAAAAACTGTGACACGAGTTTGATGCAGACTGCAAAGCTGTTCAGAAACAGGATGAATGTTCCTTTTCTGGGGCATACACTTCTTCCTCTGTGCTGCTCACAATGTCCAAGCTAGCTGCTTTAAACGTAGCTTGTGTTTATATGTTCTCAACTGTGTCAGGGATATAGAGAACAGCATTATGCTAATTAGCATGATCAGACAAAAAAAAGATATGTAAATAAAGCTTCCTTCCTTAGTTATTCCTTTTAATCTATTACATCTTAATACATTTGTTTAAGATGGAAGACAGGAGAAATGGAAAAAAAAGGGAATAGATCAGGATCTGTTTAGCCTTCAGATTACATAAAACAGGCAATTAATCTGCACCTGTAGCTGAATAACTTCCTATTGTAAGTAAAGTTCCCAGGGGTATTGATGGTTTTAAAAACTGCCTGAGAATCTCAGAATTCCAAGCTTTAAAACAACTGTGACCCCAAAATTTTGGGAGTACCTGTTTTCTTGCTGTCGTTCTGCTGCCGTTGAAGTCAACTTTGAAAAATAGAAAGAACTAGTTGTTAGGTTCAGCTTAAGAACTGGAGAAATGCAGATTTTCTTTGAGTAAAGGCGCAGATAGTAGATGGAAGTTGTGTCCCTAAATCACGTGTAAAAGTGGGGAGCAATAGGTTGCAGAACTATCTGTGATTTCATCTCATAAAGGACACGGAAAGTAAGGAAAAATACAAAAGAAGGAAAGGCTAATGGACAAACAGGGATACAGTGAAAAGGGCCAAAAAGCATTTGAGACTGTCTTTGAAAAGAATACTAAAATAGACAAGAGGAGTCTCTTGACTGTTTAAATGTCAAGAGTATGAGGAGGAAAGTGTTGCCAGTACAGACATGATGATGTGGGAAGGAGAGTTAGTTTGGCCTGAAAGCAAAATTAATTTCTAACATCAGGTCTTGAAAGGATAGTGATAAATATGAAGATACAGGCAAAGGGGCCAATGGGACTAAGAGTATATGAAAGTTAAACCTGGAACACGCATAGAGAAGAGATCCTCAAGCAATGAGTAAAATTGACAGCCTGTTTTATGATTGGAGACAAAGAGGTCAGCAAACTCTTAAAGCAGCATAAACCAGCCCTGCTGCCCAAAGCAGAGGTCCTGCCCTCCTCTTGTCTCAACAGCTAATTCCTGCAACATCTGCTTTTCTGCACCAGCATCAATGTTTCTGCAGCCACTGAACAAACTTTGTTAATGAAACTTTCCAGCTGAAAAATAAGCTTAGGTTTTTTTTTTCTTGGTTGCAGAGAGGACAGAATACTTCTCCAAACCAAAGTACAGTACAAGGTCATTCCTGATTAAAATCTTTGTTGAAGGAGAGTCTAAAAGAACTGTACTATATGAGTGCTTCAAAAGGCTAAAATAAACATTAGGAATGAAAGAATACTACTGAAACTAAAGAACAATACTCGCATAAGAACAAGTTAATGCAATCTGGCTATGAAAGAATTTAAGCAAGAGACTAGGAAAAGGTTTCTAACAATTAAAGCATGAGATTCTTTGACAACCTGTGAATTTAGAAGAAAATTTTCTCATTTTAAGGTGGTGCTGTGCAGTTTATGAAGGGAGGGATTCGATGTAGACAAGCTACGTGTTAGGATGCAAGAGGGCCAGAGGACTTGGTGTGCTCCGCATAATTCTTAGCTTAGGTACCTTGAAGCACATAAAGAACCAAAACTCCTGATAGTGTCAGAAGTACTTGGTTCAGCAGAGTGCCAGCATGAGTAGCAGCCTAAAGCACAGATACTTCATTTTGTCTGGATCAGTTTACCCCATTGTTAGTTTGCACAGAATATTCAAAGTAGAGCTGTTAGTAATTATGGAAGACATCTCAAAGTGGCTGAATTTTCAAGGCAAAAAAAAACTTTTGAAAATATTTCTTTTTTATGAAAATACTTGCCAGTAATTTTGCAACTCTTCTTTGGAACTTCTTATCTTCTGTCGCTGTGTATGAAACCATACACACAAGACAAAATCAGGTTTGACTATATCTTCTCTATGACTATGACAGGAAAAACCCATCCTTGAATTCAGCATGCAGTCTCTTTGCCCTTGACTTTGATTAGATATAATTAAACTTTAATCCTCAACATTCCATGTAGGTTTAGTTCTGGTTTTACAGATGCTTCTGTTTGACTGTAGCAGGAGGAAATACTGCTTTACCTTGTTTCCCAGTGTCCTCCGTTACTTACTAGTGAAAGTCAGCAGATTTTAAAGGATGAAAACGTGTAATAGTTCTGCTTCTTCTCCAGCTTTATCTCCTTTCTGTTTTCTTCTCACTTTTTTTTTTAAGAAGGGTGACAATTTGAACTTACCATTTCAGAACATGGGTGGCTTCTATTTGTAACAAGGTTTATTATGACCCTTGCTGGTTCAGGGAGGTGGAAGTTCACTTTTGGTCAAAAAATTGCAGCTTTGCTGCAAAGTGAAGTACTGGGGCTTCCACACTGGATTGTGCTGGGTTCTCCCTGGAGTTTTAATGTATAGCAAATTCATCACATTCACTATTGCATATTATAGGCCATACTCCAAGCTTCTTTCACAGAAAGCACAAAGCCATTACAGCCTCAGTCACTCCACAACATTCAGGTTCTGAAAGTCTGTTCACGTTCTGGAGATCCCCAATATGATCAGAAAGTCCAGCAGCAGCAGTCCAACACTAATATGACAAACAGGACACTCAGTCAGTCTTCCTGAGTCTTGCGTAGTGGAGATAAGGAAATGGACAATGTATCATTTTCCTGATGGATGTAACAGCAAAAGATGTCATAATGCAAACCTATACCTGTTATTGTCAAAAGGTGAATGGTATTTTTGTCTCAATCCACTTTTCCAACAGCTTCCACAACTTCTAGAAAAAACATAATATTTTGTTAGAAGGGGACCAGTGGAAGTTGCCTGGAAGTTAACAGAATTGTTCATCCTTTCTTCTATTGCTGAGTTTGGGACCCTGTTGAATAACATCAAAATGAGCTGTTTGATTTCTAGCAGGTTTCTGGGTGCATTTTTCTGATCTTGGTCTTCATTGCAAGCATCGGGAGCCTCAGATAGCAGGAAACACAAGCCCCAGGGTGGCTGTGGAGATTTTGCTCCACACTGAAATCTCAGAGACTAAAACTCTGCAACTGTAATTTCAGTTATATAGGATGATTCTGTGCCTTTTAAAGAGCAAATTCTCAGAATTTAAAAGGAGCCTGGAGACTTCTGCGGACAGGTTGGTTAAATTACAGTTATTATCAGACAGCTATTTCAAGATTACTACCCTCTGAATAGCAAATCCTCTACCCCCCTGAAACACAAACAAAACATGAAGTTTACTTGTCCTTCCAAGATTCTTCAGGCATTCGACTCATAACTTGAAATTTCTAGTCCTTCACCTCAACATTTTCTTCTGCTTTATAGAAAAAAATGCTGATCATTAAAGTTTCTAGTGTGTCAGACTAAGGTCCTGAAATTAAAAGACTTAGATACTCACTTAGTTTCAATAATTTTTGATGTGTAAATGCTAAAATTCCCATGAGAATGAAAGAGCAGGGGGATGGGCATACCCAAATCTATATTGTTGTTGTTGTTTCCCAATTCTGTGACACCCCACCTGGAGTGCTGCATCCAGCTCTGGGGCCCTCAATATAAGAAGGACGTGGACCTGTTGGAGTGAGTCCAGAGGAGGGCCACTAAGATGATGTGAAGACAGGCTGAGAGAGCTGGAGTTCTTCAGCCTTGAAGTTAAGAAGAAATATTTAACAGCTCCCTCATTTGCTGAGCACAGTCTAGCAAATGTACAGAATCAAAAAGAGATTGTATGGAAAAACATTATAAGATCCTGTAATTAAAAATGTTTTCCATAACACATATTTAAATTGCTAATGGCACTGGGATCTCTTGCTCCAGAGGGAGAAAACCCATATATATCATACATGTGACGTAAAAATATTTATATCGATATGATACAGTTGTAAACATGTGAGCAGTTGCACTGATGAAGTACATTCACAAATGCTTCTGCTTTTATCCACTACACATAAACGTGATTGCCTAAGGACTTGCTGTAAAATGCTAGAGATCTTCAGACATTTCATTATGTTGTAATTCAACATGCAAATGTGATTTTTCATTTTCCTATCAAATGAAAGGTTTAACCCATTCCTGCTGACGCAAAATGCACCTGGTACATAAAAATAAGCAACAAAGTGTGGTGCAAGCTCAGCCCATCTTCAAAATTAGACATCTCATACATACTCTCCTAGGCTCTCCATTCTGGCCATTTTCTCTGACTAGGTAGATATTCTCCTGACCTTCCTACCCTGCCCAAGCAAGCTCAATATGCAGACTCTCCACCCTTTCCAAGAAACGACCAAGCCTGTTCTTAGATATAAATCATATTTTCTTTAAGCTACCTGCCCTAACTTTTGCCAGTTTTTGTGGGCATTTTTTTATACTGTGCCAGAGTCTATAAGCTCAGGATGTGGGATGTTAGGGGTCACTTCTGACAGTTCCCATTATTACCTGTGTGTGAACCAGTCCATAGACTTAGTTTCATCCTTGTTTGCACCTACTGGTATTCATTACTGTGGGAGCAAGCTTCAGAATTTTATAAAATTATGTATAAAAATACTTTCATCTGTTATGAATTTATCTACTGGTAATTTTCTTGAGTATTCTCTTGTTACAGTTCTTCAGACTTTGTTAATAACTATTCTGCAGTAGTTGCTGACTGACCTCACTTTATCCATCATTTTAGTGACTTTCTGGGCCTCAACTGAAGTTTGGTTCTCCTATCCTGTGCCTTTCCAATGACAGTACATCCTCCTTGAGATCTGGAGACCAGAACTGCACACTGAAGGCATGTGAGGGGGCCGTACCTTTGTAGAGTGGCAGAATTATGCCCTGTGCCATGTTGTTGGTACCTGTGCTGATGGTACTCAGTGTCTCTAGTTTTTGTGGCAGCTGTTGCTCATTGAGCTGTTAGTGTCAGAGATAGCCCCAAAATCTCCTTCCTGATTTGTAGCTGTCAGGGCTGAGTGTAAACATAGGTTACAAGATTATTACACCTATTTATCATGCATTTAGTTAACTCCATTGAAACTTATCTTCTGCCCACTCACACAGTTTAAAAAGCCTCTTCAAGAACTTAGTATCACGTCTGCAGTTAGACTACCTGACAATGCCCTTCCATCTCTAGGCCATTGAAGATGCTGAATGTAGCTGGTCATAACACTGGCCTCTGAGGACTCCACTGCTGCCTTCTCTCTGACCTGAGAAGGAACCTTGAAGTCCTACTTACTGTTTATTGTAATTTAACCAGTTTTCAGTCCCTAAAAAGGCCTTTTCTAAACCTTGTAGCAGCCTTTTTTGTTTTTTTTTTAATAGCCTGTGATGTAGAGCCTTATTGAATGTGTTTGTTTTGAAAATCTACATATGCTTCATCTGCTGTATCACCTTTGTTCACATTCATCCTGTGGATCACCTCTGGGCTGGTACAGTGGGATGTCTTTCTGCAGATTTTTTTTCCCACTCTATTCAGAAAGATACAGATAGATTGGTTTTTTCCATGTCAGCTCGCTATTTCTTTTAATGAGAAACCTGCAGTTTCCCACCTGCATGCCTTCTGACTCAAGTGAATCCCATTTGGTCCCAGTAATGTTAACCAGTTTCTCTATTTGCTTGGGGGAAAAAAAAAATCCTTTTTCCTTTCTGTAAATCCTTTAATTTTTTTGTTTCAAACACTATTTCCTATTTGATAAAATAACTCTCAATTGAATGAAACTGGAGGCTTACACAAATGCTGCAAACCCTGTAAAATAGCTTCCTTTCCTAGTTTAGGCATTCTTCTATCTTGCAAACACTTCTTCTGCACTTATTCATCTTTTATGTACCAATTTGTGTAGTAGCAACTTGCGTGTGACAGACCTAGGGTACTGAAATTTATAATGGGGCAGTCCTTTTTCCTTTTCAAATCAATGGCAAGATCAGGTGCAAGGCAACATAAAAGTCCCTGAAAGAAAAAATCCAAGCAGAAATCTCCTTTGGTGGTCTTAGCTAAGGAGAAAGTATCCCTGTGGCAAGCCAGTTGGGCTGTCTGTCCTTTGTTGTCATGCCTGAGACTTGTCTCACTGTGCTCCCCAGCCTGCACTGCAGTAGGTCCCTCTATTTCACAGGAATACCAAGCAGCGCTTTTGTTGGGTGTCTTGGGTACTTCAGCTCCAAAACCCTGCGACGCTTCATGGCACAGCAAGTTCTCACTTGTATCTGAAGGCAGTTTTCAGTATTAAGCTGCTTGTTCAAGAGGTTGGAACAGAGAAGGAGAGTTGAAACATTTGTTATGTCCCTTGCATAAGTGGGTCTGCCTGGGACATAAACAGCTTCATCTTGTCTTCAGAAAAGTGCTGACCCAGTGGGGTTTTCTTCTTCCCTGTTTTGTTTGTGTATTTTTGGGAGCATGCCAGTTTTATTGACCTTCTGAGGGCTCCCTTCATGAATAAATCATATCATAGGGAGTTTCGCTTAGAAAAAGACACACAAGGAGATTCTCCGTTGCTGGCCTGAAAGCTTACAAGGAGGCTGAGTAGAAGTGACAGTGTCCCTTGGAGGCTGAAATTTGGGTGCTAAGATTGAAGTGTACACTTGTTTTACCCTTATTATAAGCCCATAAATCCTCAGCAGACAGAACTGAGGACAAAAGTGCAATTCCCATAGCCACACAGCCTGAAGCAGAGACCAGAATTCTTTTGGACACAGAGCTGGTGTTGAACTAGATGCCTGCCCAGAAACGGCATCAGCGCATACAGACCGAGCCACGAGTGCTGCATTTTCATGCAACTCCAGTCCAGTAGTTAGCCTGGGAAAGGGAGGCAGGACTGAAAGGCTGGGCAGAGGATCATAGCCTTATTGCCTAGGCAGGGGTTTGTCCTCTGCCAGCTTGTGCCTGAGGCCCCCTCAAACCATTTGCTTGCTGTAATCAGCACTTCTTCTGGCTACAAACAGTCCTTGAGATGTGTGAGCCATATTCGGTATTGTCGAAACCCCTTGATGATATGGTATGTGCATATACTAGGGGCATTTGATCGAGACAGTAAATGGATGGGAGGAAGGGGGCAGGGAGATATTTGAATCATTGTGAAGAAAAAAGCTGGTAACAGAGGGTTAACCGGTTTTTCCCCTAAATGTCTGATTCCTTATGCCATATATATACTCATCTTGTGCAGTACCTTCTCTGAACAGCCCAGACCCATTCTTGACACGGTCAGCCTTGCACCTTCCCACTCCTCCACTTCTATTCTCCCTCCAGCATCCCCTTCTTTGAGCTTCACCACTGGAATCCTCTCCTAATGCTGGTGCAGCAGGTTCAGGGTGTTTGACGGCTCAGTTTCCATGGCAGCCGGGCTCCCCTGCTCCCAGACAGCAGCTTAGGAGGAGAAGGAAAGGAGAGCGAGGGAAAGTCATTAAATGTGCCAATTAGTATGCGGGGCCAGGCAGCGGTGGCAGCGGCAGGGGTTCCCGGGCTGCCGGCGGACCAGGGAAGAGGGCTGCAGCAGGCGGGAGCTGAAGGGCTGGGGCAGCAAGCACGGTCCTACACCGGACACACACCTACTCTCTGACATACGAGCTCTCCAGCATCATTCTCACCCCACAAGATAAATGAGGTGTGAAAATAGAGAAAGCCCCTAACAGGGACAAAAATTATGCATTCTGAAATGACCAGGTCTCATGATGACATTCAGCCAGAGAACTGAAGAGAGGAGAAGGAGTAGGGAAACTTAACTTGGATGAAGACTTGATATTTTTTCTGCTGCCTCTTAGCTTGTAGCCCACAGCAGAACGGGATTACAGAAAAGATGCAGCTTGGAGACCAGGGTGTATTTTTATAGGAGCAGACCACAGGGGTTTGCTAGATTATAGTTATGATGCCAAGCAACATGCTGCCCCCTCCTGTAGGGCATCCAGTTTCTCTTGACATTAGCATTTCTATTCATTTCTTGGCCTAGTGCGATGGGTTTTTTTAAAAATTCTCTGTTCTGTTAAATCGTTGCAACATTTTGTCCTGGGTTGACACTACTTCAGTAAGAGCTACCTCTTACTGAAATTTTATGCAGCTGTGCAGGATCTGTAAATGTGCTGTGATGTTTGTGAATAAACAGTGCAATGTAACAGTCTGCCATGGTTTAATCCCAGCATGGTTTAATCCCCACACAGCCGCTTGCTGACTCTGCACCTCTGTTGGGGTGGGAGGGAGAATCAGAAAGAAGTAAGACTTGTGAGTTGAGATAAGAAAAGCTTAATAATTGAAATAAAGTAAAATATTATAATAATTATTTGACCATTTATATTATTAATGATAATATTATTAATGAAAAGGGGAGGGGGAAAGGAATAAAACCCAAGAAAAGAGTGATGCACAATACAGTCGCTCAGCACCTGCCAACCAACGCCCAGCCCATCCCACAGCACTGATTGGTGGCTCCCAATCAACTCCCCCCAGTTTATATAGTGGGCATGACGTTCTGCGGTATGGAATAACCCTCTGGCCAGTTCGGGTCAGCTGTCCTGGCTGGGCTGCTTCCCAGGTTCTTGTGCAGCTGCTGGCTGGCAGAGCATGGGAAACTGGAAAGTCCTTGACTTAGGGTAAGCACTACTGAGCAGCAACTGAAACCTCAGTGTTTTATCAACCTTATTCTCATACAAAATTCAAAACGCATCACTGTACCATCTAGTAAGAAGAAAATTAACTCTATCACAGCTGAAACCAGGACACAGTGAGAGATTATTAGATGGATTAATTCTGTTGTGATACAGTGATGCTACAATATTTAATCTCTAAAAGGAGAGCATTCTAAGTATCTTAATGGGACATTGATTGGTGGTATTTCAGATTTTTATTTTTTTAACAACTCATGTTCACTTTCTCCCATCATTTCACTTTCCGTGGAAAGAGTCTGCCTAGAGAAACATTAGAAGGATTTGCTTATTAATTAATTATTTTGTTGTCACTTCTTTTTGTTTAGGCTGTAGGATAATCCACTCCCTTCCTGATATAACTTTGTTCCCTGTAGTATGTTTTAGTGCTTTATCTGGAATCCAGTTGTTTTAAGACATGTTTTATTGATCTCGTGTGAAGCTTTGTTTATTTGTTTCTTTCCTGTGAATATCTGTAAAATCTATCTTCTGTCAGTGCAGATCTTGAGTATCTGAGTTGTATGTAGAGCAGTTTCAAGCAGGGGAAGAATTCCTCCTGGAAGTGATAATGGAAATAATTTAGAGACCGGTGATATTGCATTAAGCCAGTAATCATGCCTCTGCCAACCTTTCACTGTGCCAAGCTACCCAGGGCTTGAAACACACTGGGAGTCCCCTGAATGTTGCACTCCCACATATTCAAAGAGGTGGCACTGTCTGCAGGAAGCTGCCCTCCAAAAGCATAATGGTCCCTTCCCTCTCAGCCCTCCAGCAGCAGCCTCTGCTGAGATTTTTCTTAGCAGACCTCTGTAGGTCTTTGCTTCATTTCCGAACCCATTTAGAGGATGCACAGTATCAAAAAGCATGCTGCAGAATGTGTGACCTAAGTTGAGGATCAGTCACATTTTATTTTAAATTATCTGGGTAATTTTTTGTTTACATTTCCATTCAAACTGAAATCTTTTGGGAGCTTCTGGCTGCTGTGTTTTTGCTGGGAAACACCAGCATTTTTAGTTTTAATTTTTTTTTACTTCAGTCAAAATTAGGAGAAAATGTTCAGTACTTTTGCCTGATACAGAATCAAAGATATTTCAAAACATCAGTAATCCTCACAAAGAGAAGAACTTCTTTTTCTGACCACTATAGTTTTGTTGAGCAGAACAGTAAGAGTACTGTAAGTAGCCTAGGTAAAAGTTCATTTAAATCAGTTTGAATGTGTTGTGAAAGAGATTTTTAAGGGGAGACTTTCTCAGATCAAAAGTACAAGGTAAACTTTTCTGTTGCCTTGTTGACTACTTATTGTGCTTATCCCGTATTCTCTGCTGCTTCTGATTCTTCTGAATCACAATGTATTAACATAATAGTCAAAACTTATTGTGATTCTTCTGTCAGTCAGTCCTTAGACTAAATACAACAATCTCTTCCTTTACAGAGCTTAATTCTTCTCTCTTCTTCTTTGTATCAGCAGAACAGAACAAAAAGATCTAGGGCTTGGTTGCACATAGACTGCTTCTGGATACCATTGCACAATAAAAAAAGATTTTCCTTTATTTCAGAATAGTAAAAGATGATTGAATTTGAGAACCAGCATCCCAACTCATGCTTATAGATGCAGTTCTAGCTTTCATTTAAGTTATGGCATCTTTCTCTTTCTGTGCATAAACAGTGCCTATTATTATAATAATTAACATTAACAAGGATAATATAGTGTTAACATAAAATATTAATTTTTAAATACATTTGAATCTTCCAAATCATAAGATTTTTTCATTACTATATAATGTTAAAGTTAATTATTCTGCAGATGAATTTGTGGCAATACACTGTAGTGATTGGTATGCATCTCAGTGCTAATAATCAGCAGAAGAGGTATAGTATTGCTTCCCATGCTCTCCATCTGAGAGCAACTTGCACAGCATAGCGTTAAATCCCATGGAGATATAATTTCACCCTTGGTGCTAAGGCATGATAACAGAATACAAGCCTTTAACATGAATAATAAAGATATTTACAGATGCCTAACTTGCCAGTTGTGTATTTTAACTCAGGCTCCTAAGGGAACTAGGACATGGACAGTAATGGAAAAGGCTTTTTGGCCCAGTGTTGGACACTGCAGAAGAAATTCATGGTTCAAATGCAGAATAACTAAAGGCTATACTTCTGCTGCAAGACAGAATGCAAATGTACTTACTGTTTCAGAGGAAACAGTTATGTCTGTTCCTGTGATGGCAGACATAATCCCAAGACCTGTAGAAATTTGGGGCCAGTCTGCATGCTATGGTTTTTTTCCCCAAACCTCTGCCTGAGTTTCACCTAGAGAGAGCCCACCTTCTGGTGGTAACAGCTGAAAAGCCCAGGGCTTTTTGGACAGCTGCTCACAACCCATGAAATCCATCAGGAGCCAGTGGAAATTGCCCTGTCTCTGCTCACCCTGTGTGTTCTTCCAATTCCCACATCCTCTCTTCTGTTCTACTGATACTCATCTTGATTCCTTTCCCTGTTCCCCAGGGCTAGGGTGCCATGTTGTTGCTTCATTTTGTAGCTGCTTCTTCATTGAAGTGCTCCTGCTGAGCATAAAGAGGCCCTTATTTGAGCAAGTGCATCGGGGGAAGTAACCTATATTAGGTTCACTTAACAGGGAATGTTCTCTTCTACTTTTGCTATAGTTAAGACAGTCTTGGAGATAATAATTTCCTTTTGCCATTATTGTGTTCTCCTGCCACAGGAGGATATGGAATCTGGGAAGTCGTCTGACCTTAAAGAGCAAGAAGTTGGATTGCATTTTGTCCAGGAATTGTAATAGTTAATTCCTAATTAAAGCCTGATTCTAGTACATTCTGTATTAGCTCACATATAATATTCATTGCTATCTCCTCAAAACAGGCAAAGAAAGTACATGGAACCTTATTTCTGCCTTTCAAATGTCTAACTTCCGCCTATTTCCCCAGTTCAACAATTCTCACAGAAAACTGGAAGCATCTCTTGCTTTCCAACAAAGATGACGTGCTGACCATAACAGTGAGGTTTTGTATAATACCTGTGTTTACCAAATACACTGCAGTGCCCTATAATGTTTTATATACATACATACATACATACATATATCTATATCTATATCTATATATATACAGTAACATATCGAAATTAAGTGGCATACATTTTGGGACAGAGTCTCCATGATCTTGCGTTAATCCAGTTCTTTCACTATCCAGTTCAAGGTTCTCAGCATCAGAGCACTCGATTACTCATACAGCAATGAGTATATAAATATAATATATAAATATAATGAGTATGTAAAGTGTTCAAAAGAATTGAAAAGCAACTTAAAACAGATGTCGTGGTTTGACACTGGCCCAACGCCAGGCACCCACGAGAGTCACTCGCTCACTCTACCCTGCCACAGCTGGGCAGAGGAGGGAAAAGGAAAAAAAGTTAAC
>VZTF01005260.1:191051-235581 GCA_013397755.1 Cnemophilus loriae
CCTTTCTCTGAGGTACTGAAGTGTGCAGGGCAACAGAACTGGTGAAGGGTCTGGAGCACAAGTCTTACAAGGAGCAGCTAAAGGAGCTGGGGGTTTTTAATCTAGAGAAGAAGAAGCTGAGGGGAGAATTTATTGCTCTCTACAACTGCCTGAAAGGAAGCTGTAGTGAGGTGAGGGTTGTTTTTCTCTACCATGTCTCAAGCGAAAGGACAAGAGGAAATGGCCTTAAATTACCAGGGAAGGTTCATATTAGAAAATCACTTTTCTCTGAAAGAGTGGTTAGGCATTGGAATAAGTTGCCCAGAAAAGTGGTGGAGTCATAGTCTCTGGAAGTGTGCAAGGGGCATCTGGATGTGGCACTTGGGGACACAGTTTACAGGTGACGATGGTGATGCTATGCATGAACTAGATGATCTTTCAGGTCTCTGACAACCTTGGTGATTCTGTGTGATGGTTCCATGTGATTATTTCTTGTGCCTTTCCTGGCCTGTGGCTTGTGTCTTATCTGTGCAGCCCAAAATCACAGAATCACAAAATCACAGAATCACCAGGTTGGAAAAGACCTTTCAAGATCATCGAGTCCAACCCATGCCCTAAAACCTCAACTAAACCATGGCACCGAGTGCCGCATCCAGGTTTTTTTTTAAACATATCCAGGGATGGTGATTCCACCACCTCCCTGGGCAGACAACATACACCTTGTGCCTTCCATATCTCTGTAGGCTGGCTTCCCCAGCTCCATCCACTGTCTTCTATTTCCAGCAGGAGTACAAGGCTTCATTTGGTTTCCTCTGTAAGAGACCATATCCATTTTCTCACAATCATCAGACAGCAGGGCCTTGGATTTCTATGGCAGCTGGGCCATGAAGTTGGAATAGTGACCATGTCGGGGTATAGACAGATGTATTTTTAATTGGAAGAATGAGAAAAAACTTAAAGCTGTAAAATTAGAGGCCCTGCTTCAAGACTCGTGGTCCTTCTACAGCAGCCCTAGGAGATTAATGTTTGCAAATAGATTAAAACAATGTTCAAGGCCAGCTTCTCTGGCACCTTTCAGAGTGCTAAATTCATTGAAAAGATTGTTGCTTGAAGTGGTGACAAGTGTAATGAGACTGTATTGTTGAAAGTGCAACATTACATACATGGGATAATGTGGCGGTTTTTTCCTTGGAAGAGCTTCTTTGGAGAACATGGCTGTTCACTGATTGGGCATAGCAGTCTCCTCCCCGTGGATTGTTTGCACATTGCAGAGGCTAATTCACCAGGTTTTCTAGCCCAGTATTGCTAGTAAAAGCAGCTAGTGAATATAATGAAAGGCTATAGCTGGGCTAGAGTGTACTTGCTTTCATAAACTGGCATTTGGAAGTAAGTACTTCAGTCCATACTTCTGTAGAAGTACAATTATTAATAAAACTGAACTGTGATATTATATGGTACTATGGTGATAATGCAGCTGCTTTCAGGTAAGTATCAAGAAAATCTACACTAATTTGTGTACATAAAGTGGTCATTTTTACAGCTACAGTATGGATTTTAAAGTGATAGCATATTAAGTTAAAACTCTAATGCTTTTAATCCTGTCATAACCTTAGCTAGACTGAATATAAAGGTTTTATTTACACATAACTGTAGTCTGTTTAGCACAAAACCATTTGAAATGTATGTGTATCAAGCAGCACTGCAATTACAGTGTGCATGGCAGGGACTTTATGCTGCAGAATGCAGGTGATATCTGAGAGCTTTGTAATAACTTCCATTTCATACTAAAGGATATGCTGAAGGCATCTCTTTGAAGCACTTGGAACCTTTAAACTTTGGTCAGTGCAGTCATGTTTTCATTCACTGGTGCTTCTTGGAAAACACCTCCTAGCCTTGCTGAGAGTATGGCAACAATAGCAAAAAGGCACCCCTCCTCTCTTCACTGCTGTTACGGCACAACCCTAGGTGCTTGGACTCATAGGATAAAAATCAAAAGAAGCTCTCAACCGACGCAGTTTGTTTCAGGCACCCTGCAAACAGTTGTATCAAGTCCTAGGCTTCAGTTCAAAAAGCTCTGAAGTATGTGCTTCATTTTAGGCATACAGCTAGCAGAGCCCTTAATGCTTTTCTGAGCTGAGTGAGTGTTGACTCAGTAACCACTGATTTTTAATAGAGAAGGAAACATGCATTTAGAAGAAGTGCCTTTGGCCATGACATGTGCTTTTGATGGAACTGAACTGAAATGAAAGGTGCTCTTACACCACGGGTAAATGCACAATGTGCCTTGGGAGACACTCAGTGTTGCACAGGTATCTTGTCTTCATTGCAGTGCCATCTGTCGAGGAGACCACCCTGTATAATACTTTTGTTGATACTCTGAAAGGCAGTAAATTCTATCATCAAAAAGATGTTAAGGTGTTCGAAGTAACATGATTGATACTGGTAATGAAAGAGGTGGAGAGACCTCAGGACTTCTCAGTACTGGTCAAGTCCTCTGTCCAGTGAAGTCTTGTGCCTTGTGGGACAGAAATGGATGCTGCTCCAGGCAAGATGATCTGGGAAGAACACCAATGAGCCCTGTGCCTTTTGCTTACCTGTAAACTGAATTCTTGATGTCAATACTAACAAGTCAGTCTTGCTGCGACTGCAAAGAGAGACAGCTAGGTGTGTGATGTTACAGATCAGTTCATCGCAGAGCCATCATTTGGTGGCAGTTTATCACCATCACTCTAGAGGTGTGTCCTTCATTTTCCTGAGAGACATTGGAAACTCAGCATAGAGTCCTACCAGAAATAGACTGGATCTGCATTGAAAAAACATAAGAAGATTTGAAGAGTGGTTGGGGATTTTTTAAATTGCTTTTTCAAAATCTCTTGATTTAAGATGTGACAAAAAAAAAAAGTAGAGTCACATATTTTATTGTCTATAGCTTTCATTAATTTTTAAAGGAGTGAGTCAAAGAAATCACTGAACAGAACCAGTAGCAGAGGTTATATGATGAGCAGATGTAAGAGCCATTTTAATATTTGATGAGACCAAAAGGTTCTCATCACTAACCATCTTTTAATGGCACTTGCCCTTTGAATAGATGTATGTGGCTGTATGTTTCTAAGGGACTGACTTTTTTGTCTTTCTAATGAAATACCTCTCAAGACTGGCTTAAAACTGGTGGTGGTTTAGAAGTGTTTGGTTGGCATGTCATTTTTGGTTATGATAAGGTGGGAAACTGAATGTTTGGTTGCAACTCAGCATGTTGGTGTGTTCAAACTCTCCACATCACTGAGGGGCCTCCCAGTCAAAGTTGATAAAAAATAACACAGCACAGAGCCTTACAACCAGCCTGTCTGCCAGAGACTTAAACTGTTAGCATAGAGACAAAAGGGCCAAATTGAGAAAATCACTTAAAAATGTGTATCCATTCTCTGTCAATGCAGTGCACAGGAATTGGGTCCCGTTTTTAGTGGCTCGGACACCTGTGCATAGCAACCTGCATGGAGTCAGATGCACATCCGCAAGGTAGCTAGGAGCTGAAATTGGGAGCCCTGCCTGTCGTTCAACAGCTTGCTAAATAATGTTCCTACATCATTTACATAACATCTCATGTGGAGGGAGTAGAAGAAGGGCCTCATAATAAACCAAGTCTACAAAAATCTTAGCATGACTTTCTGTTTCTGTGAAGTCAGTAGTGAGCATGGACTTGGAGTGATGCACAGAACTGGACTGAGCTCTCATAGCCATAGCTGTGTTTGGCACGCTGCACTAACACTGAATTATTGACAAATAACTGGTAATGTGTGATTTAGAAATAATGTGAACCCTGACTGTTGGGTTTTTCGTCCATTTGCTGTGTGAACATGAGAACAAGAAGGCTATTATTTTTAACAATGAATGTTAAGTCCCAAAAGGAGAAATCATGTTTTGAAATGACAGAATCTTGAAAATGTGAAAGTGGTTTCATAACTAAATATATTTTCAGACAGGAAAATGAGTTAATCAAGAGTAAGATGTCCTTGAAAAAGCATTCCTTTTTTTTTTTTAATCTTCCTTGGAAATATTCTCAGCTCTCATGGTACAAAAGTAACTAGCATATCTGTATATTCATATCACAGTATCTCAGCAGTTACACTGTTTTAAAAGTACTTAAATGGATTTCTTTATTGATGTGATCCAACCAGAATAGGACATACAATAAATTGTTTAGAACCTGGAAATAAAAGACTTTTAAAATTTTAAATAAAGGTTAGGAAACCTAAGTCTAAGGAAGTTTAATTTTCTGGGCAAAATTAAAAATGTTCTAAAAGCTTTCAGAAAGGCATTAATTCAGTGAAGGTCCCATTCAACAGGAATTGATTTAGGGTAGGAATCCATATCTTACAAGTTGTTTATTATCAAGGGAATATATCTAAAGGACTGATTTTTTTTTTTTAATGTACAGGGTCGTTAATGTGGAACAAAACAATTTGATGCATTAACTGTGGAACTTAACAACAGAAAACAGCATTGCTTTAAATCAGTCAAAATTAGGATAGTCAACCATACAGATCCAATCCTACAATTTCATACAGTCAAACCACTGTGTCTTCATGTATTTCAGTTGATGTTGCTGAGTTTCTAGGAGAATCACCTGTCCAGATTTCATTTAATGAATCTTTTTTAGTTTCTTGAGTGTTAAAATAGAGAGTAAAACTGGCCTAATTCGAAGTAGGTTGGTAGTGTAATATAGACCTTCCTGTTCCAAAGGTAGGATGTGCCAAGCAAATGTTAAAGGCTAGTTTGGACTTCCGAAACAACGTCTTTTGAGATTTTTGTTGAGAAACATATTTTGTGGTACTGATTGTCGCTGGAGGAGAGGAGTTTGAACCGTGAATCCACAGTTCTTCAAAGCTCCTCAAAGTGAATGTTACCAGATGGGAAGAAAAGAAACCATGGATTCTCCATATTTAGCATCTTGAGACAGCCTTGTGAGGGTCTGAAGAAACTATTTCTGACTCTTTCATTTGTTTTTCTCAGGTTGGGGGTCACACCATGCTGCCCATTCGTTGGATGCCTCCAGAAAGTATAATGTACAGGAAGTTCACCACAGAAAGCGATGTCTGGAGCCTGGGGGTTGTATTATGGGAGATCTTTACTTATGGCAAACAGCCATGGTATCAGCTCTCAAACAATGAGGTGTGTGTAATATAGTCTCAAACTGCATTGGGAAAGTTGTTATGCTAATTATTGATGTTGCTTCTCTGAAGAAGAAAAAATTTATTTCTTACAGGCCAACACTGATATAAGGTATTTATTGTATTGTCATGAACCATAAGTTGAATTTCTTCTTTTTCACCCTTTTCTCCCCTGATTGGATGGAAGGTGTCCAAGCAGAACTAGAACAGTTGGAATTTAAGTTTTTCCTTTGTATAGATAAAGTCTTCTCTGGGTAGACCATGAGGCAACAAAAAGGACCTTAGCTATCTTCTGAACAGACATATCATACATAGAACTGTTTCAGAGTGGTGGTCCATAACCATGGGCAGGTTAGATTGAAGTAATGAAGAGATCTCTTGATTTCTAGGCAGTCACAAGTATCCCCTTTCCTGAGATTATGCACAGTGATACTCATAAATTTGCAGAGGGTGGAGAGAAGGAGAGGCATTGATGCTCTATGAGCAGATTGAAAATTTATCCTCCCTTAGGCAGTAGTTGAGTAGAGAGAGACGTTATAGGATTAATTCCTAGCTACAATTTCCTAATGTGTGGAGTGGACAATGTGGGTGAACTTCACATGAGTTAAGTTATTGCTCTTTGATCACTTACATTGCAGTAAATTTTCCAGATTGCATACTGCTGCTAGTTCATCTGCCTAGAAAAGCAGTCCTTTCCAGAGATGGCTGCATGGCAGCCACCAGTGAAGCTGCTGTGGTTAAAGTTAACTCTTCCATGGATGAACTCTATGTAGTTGGCACAACTGTGCTTATCCTTTGCTTGTGATTTCTCATAGGTGATTGAGTGCATCACTCAGGGCCGAGTCCTGCAGCGACCTCGCACATGCCCAAAGGAAGTGTATGACTTGATGCTGGGCTGTTGGCAACGGGAGCCTCACATGAGGCTCAACATCAAAGAAATCCACTCCCTCCTTCAGAACTTGGCCAAGGCATCTCCAGTCTACTTGGATATTTTAGGCTAAAGTCTCCTAGCATTGTTTCTTCTGGGCTGCGGGAATGAATGTGTTCAACTGCCGCTGAACTCCATTAAAATGTGTTCTTAACTTTGACAGTATTAATGACAAAGTTGCGGAGAAGCTTTCAAAGGGCAAGCAATGTGCACTTCTCCATCTGTAGACACAGTATTGACTTTTTAGACATTACCAAGACATATCTTCTCTCTTTCTCTCAGTTTCTATCTTTTTTTTCCTTCTCTCCTGTCTTTCTAATCAATTTGGCTTCTGCATTATTGTAACTCTGCATAGACAAAGGCCTTAAAAACCCAATCTGTTATATCAGCAGACTCTTCAGTTAGCCCACCACAACTAACAATGCCTTGTTGTATTCATGCCTTTGATGTGGATGAAAAAAAGGGAAAAAATATTTGACTAAAACTTTGTGATTTCTGGTGTACAGCTACTGAGAGTTTCTATGGATTCACCTCATTTTTTTTGCTTCAGCCTGTGGGTGGAAAAAGAAGACTGGTGTTCTCTACATGAAGAATGTTCTTTGCAGAAATAAAGCCAGATAGAAAGAAGACACTCTCGTGTGATACACTATCTGGAGGAACTTGGAAAATCAGGTGGCATCCAACCCTACAAGAAAACACTGAAGTGATTTGATGGAAGACAAGAGGGGGTCTAGCAACTTCCCTGAAGAATCTTTCTGAGGACTAAAGAGATTGTTTAAGGAGGTGCTTCGCCAGCACCATTCATTGCCAGAATCAAGTAAAACAAAAAAAGATGCTGCCTGCACTGCACGTAATTGTGTTACAACATGATAAACTAAACACATGCCCTTTATTTGTCTTCTGGTAGGATATTGTCATGCCACTGGTGTAAAAATGTTCTCCAGCTAGTCTTTTTTAGTAAAGGCTGAAGCTAGATTTAGTTACATACACTATTAATTTCAGGATCACATGTTGAAACTAAGGATTTTGATAGGACAAACTCTAAATGCTGAGGCAGGCATATCTCATACTGTGCTTGCCCAGCAGCATATTCCTTCCTTCCTCAATCCTTTGTTTTTTCTTTTTTAAACCGTGCAAGCAAAACTGTGCATGGTCTTTGTCGATTAATGCCCTTTGTGCAGAAACAATCACTCATCTTGTAGTACACCATAGTAGGCATAGCAAACTCATAATGATATAACCTATATTTCATTAGAAGGGGCTAATGGAGGACATTAGCCGTGTTAAAATGCCTTTACAATGTTATAGATACTATAGGCTGATATAACATGAATAATCTAAAGCACGGAGATCACTGGTTATGTTTGAGACATAGCAGGGGATAAAGATCTCTAGAGAAAACAAATTACTTTGTGGTTATGGCTTGCTATTCAGAGTGCAAAGATTCTGAGCTCAGCGTCATTTTTGTATTGGTACTATTGCTGTCATAACCAACATATACACTTTATTAAATAATTTATTTTTGGTTGGATTGGCATATTATGTGTACAACATTTGCATGGCCGCTGTGTTGATGACTGCTGCATGGGCATACCTGTTGTTTTTCAAACTAGAAGTTGACAATTTGAAATCTAGAGCTAGGATTATTTTTAATATGAATTCTTACAAATGAAAACCTACCTTACCTATTCCTCAAGACTTCTGCCTCCCTCTGTGAGGGGGCGTTATTGCAAAAAAGTGATCTTTCTTTCCATTTTCTCTTTTTATTATTTCTTATTGATATGAGCCAGATCAAAATAGTCCATCTTCGTGTTGGGGATATTTTATTTGATAAATTAAGCATTTTATTTTTGTAAGTGTTCCCATAGCACATTTAATATATAATTTGCTCGCATGTATTATTTATTGAGGCACTTTAAGTTTTTCCTTCAGAAGCTTTTAGAGCTAGATTATAAAAATTCTGAACATTTTCAGAAGAAAACAGTTCACTGGACACTGATGAAGTTTTACCCTTCTCAATGTCATCGAAAAGGCAGCATTACAAATAAACATGACAGTGTAACTATAAAGCCATACTCAGTATTTCTTTAATAAACTAGATGTTATTTCTTAACCACTACTGAACTGGAAACACATAAAAAGCCAGAGGAAGATTCCTACAAAATGGGCCTTAAGATTTTATCTAGACTGTCTTGGAAGTTCTCGCAGAAAACTAGAAAACTAGAAAAAGACTGAGCATCCAGTGAAACCCATTCTCTTGAGAATATGAATGTTATATTTTAAAGGAATTTGAGATTGATTTTCAAAATAACAGTGGTGGAAAAGAAAGATATCAGAGTCCTCTCTTACTGTGCAGTGGGAAGAGGGTGCAGTTGGTGGAGGGGGCTGCTAAGTTTCTACCTGCGTATTCTGTCTTAGTTTCTTCTGAGCTGAAGAAAAAGGCATAAGAGATGATGCTTTTACTGGAAAAGAGGCTCCAGCCCAAAAGCAAGCAGGTGTGTTTTGCAAGCACTGAAAGAATGTATACCAAAAATAACCACAAGACCCTGAAAATGTACTTAGTGGCATCTTTTTGATTTACTAGTGAGACTTTTAGAGTCATTTCAGAGAATAAATAGTATTAAAATGCGTTGTGCAATAACATAGCAGTTAAACTTCTAAAGGACCAAATGTTCTACAGAGCCACCACCATGGATAACCTTGATCTATATCATTAATGTTCTTGATAGTGCATAAAATGTGTAATCACAGTAGAAAAGCTATAAACTGTACCTATATCTAATTTGCATTTGTTCATGAAAAGGTGGGTAAGTGTAGCAGAATGAGCAGAGAAGAGGAAGAAATATGTTCAGATCACAATGAAGGGTGAGTATATGTGCATATTCATCATGCTTGCACTGTCAGGTAAATTGTGTACACTGAGTAAATATGACAATCAGGCTCATTTAAAAAGTCTTTCTGGACTGTGCTATGAACTGACCATATATATAATATACAATATACGTGTGTTTGCATATGGCATATATATATACACACACATAGCATATACATGTATGCCTATGTCTGTTGTATTTTACTTATATATGTGCAGACATGCATGCACATTATGTATGGGCTGTGTGTATATGTATAAATTTACATACACCTATGTTATTTCAAATTATGATTCGAGTGCTATAAATAAATTGATAAAGTCTGCTGAGTAACCAAATTTTTTTCTTTTGATATTTCTGTGTTTGTAAGATTCAACTTTCTAACTGGTGTGCAGCAAAGGCAGTGCTAGAATGCCAGAGATTTAACAACGAGCACTTTTCTCCCCCAGATGATTGCATAAAAACATTTCTTCCATTTCCATCTCACTTGTTGATTTCTCACAATGAAATTAACAGATAAGCTTCCAAGCTCAGAAGACAGAGTTTGTTTTACTCTTATTTCTGGGTTTGTGCTACTGTTGTTTTATTGTCCTAGAATAACAGTGCAGCTCCATTAGCATTTTATACTTGTCTGCAGTACCGAAATAATTCCAAGAATGAGCTGGACTATTCACACTGCAACATGACTTGTAGAACAACGAGAACACTGGCATTCAGGAGTAATAATAGTAGCATTCGCCGCACTCTGTCCTTCACTCTCAGTAGATCTGCAGAGCTCGGAACTGGCCATGGAGGAAGACACTTGTAAAGCAACAGCATCCCATGATGCCTGATGGAGTGTACACATTTAAAAGGACTGCATTCATTTTGACCTGTAAAACAACATATCTATATATTGTCTACAGTTTAATAAGTAATTGCTTATTTTTTCTCTTCTTTTTTTTGTCCTTGCTATTTTTTATCACTTCCTTTCCTTCTTTCTCTTTTCCTGTCTTTCCTCCTTCTTTTCTCTTCTTATATTTCTTTCTTCCCCTCTCTTTCTCTCTCTGTACTCTCCCCACCTCCGTAAGAGATTGTGGTTGATGTAGACTTTTACAAAACACTTTAAAAAGAAATTAAATTACCCAAATGACTAAGGTATAATGCATATGTGCTAGAACAAGTCCACATTTGGGTTGTTGCAGCCTGTAACTGAATTTCAAATACTGCTATAAAATGTGGGGGAGGGGAGCAGGGAGGGACTGGAGAGGAAGTTGGGATTTCTAATGAGAGAATAAGGTTTTAATAGCACAGGAAGTTGTATTTTCTTGTTGTGAGGGCTGGAATAAACCACTGCTGCTTTGAATAAGAGGTCCTTTAGAGCCTTAGTTAAAACACCTGTATTTGGGCAGGGTGGGGGGGATGTGCTATTCATCACAAAAGTGAAGCAAAAAAAGAAGAAAAGTCTACATGTTGCAGGGAAAACACTGTGAAATTCACAAGAGCAACCAAGTGACTATTTTGCCATCTTTTAAACATATGTCTCAGGAGAAGAAATGGGAAATGATGGGTGTGTTATTTTTCCGTCTATGCATTCTGCACAAGGTCTGTGGGGATTTTTTGTTTGCTTGTAGAAGGTTCTGAGTGATGACTGGCTGATGTTTTATAAACACTGAATATTTGAGCAAGGATTATGGAAGCTGCTAGTAAGTGAGGCCGTTGATTGGAATACGTGAGAAAACAGAACAAATCAAATCTATCCAGAGGCCTAATTCTTGCAGCTTATATGTATCTTTCTGTAACTTAAAGAAAAGCACCTAAGAATGTTTTATATACAAATAATTTAATTCAACATTTATGTTTAATTGAATCACCAATAGAGAGAGAATCAATTAATTATGAAATATTTGTCCCAGCCCTTCTTTCCACCTATACTTTATGTATATCTATTTCTAGATATCACTCTCTTTGTCACTTTAGGTAAAGAGGAAGATATCTACATACAAATATAAATCTCTATATTGTCACCAAATTGTGACCTGATGTGTAGAACTATCTCTCTTCTTTCTTTTTTCCTTTTTTTTTTTAAATTTATTTAATCTGATGTCTCCGTGGAAATATTTAGTGGTTCTTGTTTTGCAGTTTGTTACAAGTAGTCATTGCTTTAAAACTTTCATTGCATCTTGGCTGATTTCAAAGTGATGCCTAGGTATCAGTGTTAAAAGTTTTGTTTGTGAATCATGTGACCAGCTTCTCTCAACATGACATGGAAAGTCTCTTGTATTACAGTGTATTTAATAAAAATGATGTCTTACAATAAACAATGTCATCCAAAAGAAAGATAAAATGGTTACTTTAAAACACTAAACATTTCATGAAGTGTTGTGTGTTGTTTTTCTGTTGTTTGAATGCCTTTGTTTACCTTTATTCTTTCTTAAAAGGATGAAATTAAGGAAAAGTTTGGTATGCTTAGAAACGTGGCAGGTTTGCACTCTAAAATTGTGAAGCAAAAACAGGTCACTGAACTCATAGTTCATGGAAGAGTTGACCCAAAGTAATAGGACAAAGGAATGGCCAGTCTGATACCAGACTCATTTTTTTGGTCTTTATTATCCAAAGGAAGATCCTATTTGAATGCTTGTTCATTTGGGCAGCTGGCAGCAAACACCTGCTTATCTTCTAGCAGAAGCAGACCTTCAGGTATTTTCTGGCACTTTCCTAAAAGTGTCTCTCAAACTACAGCCGTGTTAAAAATGTAAGTTTTTTTTTTTAACTCATGTCAGTCTACAATGAATATATTGTGACCAAATATAGCATTAAATCCAAGTCCTTAATTAAGATTCAGAATGTGGGTATCCAAAGGAAGGTTCAGCAACTGTATTAAGGATCCCTCCACAATCTGTTGATCTCAACCAAGCCCTTCAAGGTCAGAGTAAAACAATACAAGAGCCACTTTATGAATTCATGTGCTTGCTTCTGTCAAGAGACCTCTTCAAGATTAGATGAGCTGGCTATAAGCATTCAAAAGGTCAAAGGAAAATAATCCACGGAGAAGAAGCCTCAGGATGAAACCTGTCCAAAACTGAAAATATTGTTAAACAGCACTAAAAAAATCTGTTGACACTTCATGTCCATGCAGTGGCTTAGAAATGCCTTACCTGCTTTCATGGTAAAATCCTGATGCCTTCTGGATTTGATGGATTTTTGTTATCCCAAAATAAAACACCTCTCCGCAGGCAACTGGTTATGATGAAGTTTGTTTGGCAGCAGTGAGAGCTTCAGAAATCCCCAGCATTTAGCATCACCCTGCAGTCCAGTCATCATGGGTGCAACAGCCTGCACACACCCCATCATTCCCTTTCCCCAGGGATTTTTAAGGCTAGGGGCATGTAGCTGCAGCAGGGACAGGACATTACCACACCTTTGCACCAAAGACACAAAGACAGATGAGCCAGCCAGCCATGGACTGCCTCAGCAGCACACTCAGAATTTTTGCAGCTTTGCAGCAGGCAGGCAGGTACCTCTCCTGCACAGCCCAGCCTTCTCAAGACTCCAGTTTAAGTTTCCTCTCCTCTGCAACCATTCTGCTTACCCATGGCATCCCATTGCTCCTTTGAGCTCATCCCAGATGGACCCTTGGGCAGGCAAGAGATGTTGAAACACTTGCTTATGACTTGATAAAGGGAGAAGAGTTTTGTATCTTCTGCCTTTCCCACCTGGGCACATAGGGCCCTGCAGCATGCACCATGTTTCAGAGCAGAGGTTCAATTTAAAAGCAGTGATTGGTGCCATTTTTGTTGCCTTCTGTTCTCTGCAAATGTAAGGGTAAAGGTGTTAGTTAGTTCAGGCTGCACGAGAGTCTTGGGAAAGACTAATGAATCTGATGAGCTTCTGAAGCTCCCAAAACATGTCAGACTTGGTAGCTTGCTTAAGATCACTCGTGCACAGCTCAGCAATATCCTTCCATGGCTTCACAGCATCTGAAGATCTCTTAGCTTACCAGTGCCTGCCTCCTGCATAAAATCCACGGAGAGATGTGAAACACTAAACAGGTCAGCAGGCAATATACAACCCAAGTCCTGCACCTGCTGCTGCTAAGTCTCAACAAACTTCCACAACTGATTTCATAGTGAAGAACTCTTTCTGTTAAATTATTCATGTAACTGGAAAATCATCTTGATCACTGTATTACTCTAAAGGTGATTCACAGTGCCTACTGATTGTTCCCATTGGTATTTTTAATGTCTATAATAATTTCCATTTTAAACGGTCAGAAAGCTTATGTTTAAATAAAAAAGACATGGCCCTGTAAAGTGCAAAAGAAAAAACAAAATCTTGGAGCTACTCAGGAGTGGGTAGGCAGACTCTACTTAACCAGCTCCCAGGTTTGCTTGCCAAAGCAGCTTATTAATATTTGTCATAAACCACTGGTTCTGGCAGGCAAGATTTCATGCAAGAAAGAAAAATATTTGAAGTAGGCACCTGAAGAATTACTCAACTAATTTCTATGCTAAGAGCCCCATGCTTCAACCTCTTGAGCACAGATTGATATACACAACAGACTTTGAGTTTCTTCAGCAACTCATGGCTTTTGAGAGTTGGAAGATTTTTGGGCTTGGGGCTATTTTTATCGGTGATGCAGTGACGAATACTAGTAAAAAAGACCATAAGCAGAACAGTGGAGTGGAAGAATAAGTATTTTACTTTACTGAACTGATGATCACATTGTGCAAATAAATTTACTGTAACAAATAATAACAATTTGAACTAAAGAGCATGTGCTCTTTCTGGCTGGGATCTGTGTTAAATAGAATGGAAGGGAAAAAGAGATGGATGACGAAGATCAGAGAGCAAGAGTTTAAAATGTGCTGTAACAATTAGATGTGTAGCTTTGCTGTCCTCGTGTCTAACCTTAAAGACAAATAAAACAGATACTTGGCAAATTATTAGCACATATTTTGAGCACTTCCAGCATGGAAGAAGATGTTTCTAGGCCTAGCAGTTCTTTGTTATGATACAATGACTGCTGGTGTCATGGAAAGTCCAGGTCTGTCATTATTATCCTGATTTTTGTCTTTTTTTTTCTTTTCTGAGAGAGTTAATTTAAATACATAAAAAATGATAGTGTTGTTCAGTGTGTTGCAGCATGGGCAGAGCTGACTGCTAGGTTTTTTAATCTGAGTTCCTCAGCCAGCCCAGTTAGAAACTGTTGGGAATGGCTAGATAATTTATTGAGAATTAGCAGGAATGGGAATATTGATTGAACCTAGTAATTCCTAGGGTAGGCTCCTGTTCAGGGTAACCCAGGTCCTTCTTTGGAAAGCTGAGTCATTACTGCACAAGTAATGACAAGGCATTCATCACCTTCTGCTTCACAGTCTGAAACCAGTTTAAAACTGGTTAATGATAGCTGATCAAAGGGAAAAAATTTCCTCTGTTGGCCACTTTTCTTTTTCCCTTCTATCCAGTGCTACCAGCCCTGGACCTGGGTAACATTTAAACTGAAGCTCTTTTCTTCCCCAACTTGCATTGGCAGGTCAGAACCTCCCAGTCTGGCAGAGGTGATCAACTTCACCCTTGAAGCAGACAGTTCTTTGCCAATTGTTTTTTCCACGTATAAGTGTCCTCTAATTTCTGAGCCCTGCAGAGACAGCAGATGCTCTCTATATGTGTGAGGGCGGGTGAACAGTATGTTTCGTCCATGCAAAAAAAGAGGAGAAAAAACACAGGAATGGAAGCCAGCACAGCCTACAAATCTGACAGAAGCTGAACTTGTGGCCTCCAGTTCCCAGGTAGTGCTGAGAGGCCTGGGGTATCTACTGAGAAGCAACATGGGAATGTGTCTTCTCAGCACACTCGTGTCTTATGGCCCAACACAGATGTTTCCCCCTCCCATCATGCTCCACCGTACGTAGGGGGTAGACCAGCTGCAGCACAGGTGCCCCCACAGAGGAGGGCACAGCCTTGGCCCTCAGCCTCGTGTGACTTCTGGGCACTGTCATGGTGAACAAGATGTCCCTGTCCTCCAGTGTCTGAACTGATTTGGCTTGTGCATGTTCACATCCTGACAGAGGTGATGGATGTGTTTCCTTTTCACTGGCAAACACTGGGTGAACTGCTGCCAATAGCCCTCCTTGTCTTCTGCGGTGAGTCAGCACAGTCCCATGGTATGCCTGGGGAGGTGGCGTGGTGTAGCTCCAGCACGAGCAGGATGCATGTGGTTGTGGTCAGCTTGAAGCCTGTGTACTCCTTGACTCTTTCTGTGGCCTCTCTATCAGCCCAAGACTGATATACTGGAGAGGAGGAAGGATGCAGCACACTTCCACTGAGGTGTGCAAAGTACTAAGTGTGCAATGGTCTTGGTCTTGGGTGAGTGGGAAAAGATGTAAATCACTGTGATGGGAGGCTTCTGTCATTCCATTCATCAGAAACACTCTGCACACAGCTGCCCACACCCCTATATTCATGTGCTGCCATTGCATCAAAGCACCCAGTCACCAGTGAGAGAGTTGCAGCACTGCCTGTCTTGGCATGCATGGTGCTTGTGACAAGGGATGCATCTCCTCAGGAGTACACCCTCAGTTTTGGGTGAACATGCTGGCTGGGAGGTGCCACTCATTGCCACTCAGGCAATTTGATGTTGTTTGCTGTGCAGTGAGCTGATGACTGCATTTTTCCCTGTATCTTGGTCTTTGCCATTTTTTTGGGTGCCATGTGCAGCTGCTTGAAGTTCTAGCAGGGAATTGGATGACTCTCAGATGAGCCAGGAGGGGATACCTTCCCTCTGCAAGACATTGTCTAACTTCACCCTAGCATGGCAACTGATAAATCCTTCAGTGGTGTAATGTAATACCTGTCCTGGTTTTATTACACCCATTAAATCTATGAACAAGGGGAGAACCAATATGGCTTGTCCCGGAGACTAATCATTCCTTGGAGACACATTGCGTTTGACTCAGTTTCTCATCCTGGTGACCAGCTGGATGGCAGTAGCAGTATTTGCACCTGTGTGCCTCACTGTTGTGGGGGAAATGCCTGCTCAGCCCGGTGCATTCTCATAACTCTTGCTGAGGCTGGTTTTGAGAGCCAGCATACTGGCATAAGGAGGTATCCACTGACAGGGCAGATCCACTGACAGAGTGGCGCCAGGTGGGCAGAGGAGCAGTCCTGCTGCTCCTCATGCAAGCCACTGCTTCTGCTGCCATTGATCATTGTTTCTAAAACTCTTTTTATTCATTGAGTGATTTTTTTTAGGCACTTGAGTTAGTCTATTAAGAGCACCGCTGACATCCCCAGCTCCTACAATTAACATTTCAAGAAAAATCACAGCCAGGAACAGCCTTTAGGAGACAAAGTAAGACAAACATATGGATCTCATATCCCCTGCTCCTCTCTCCCACAAAGTGCAGAGGGTTTGGCACAGAATTTGTCTTCCAGTTCCTCAAAACAGTTACACAAGAAAGTCTCTGCAAATGATCCATCATAAACTCAGGTCATCTCTTTCTGCTTTGCGTTTTTTTTTTTTTACTGCTTTGTGATTTGGGAAATTATGTGAGCAAATGTCACTAGCGCCAAGGTTTTTTAGCAACTCAGAATCTAAAGAGGCTTGGATAAGGGAAAGCAGATGGAGACTAAACATGGTGCCTTCGATTCTGCAGAGGCCACTGAATAAATATGCACTTCGCTTGGTTAAAATAACACCTATTGGCAGTAATTGTTGTTGGGTTTTTTGCCAGTGGGAGTCTAATCACTCTGGCAAGAGCTAGGTGATCCACAAGCTGTTACAGTGTGTTTTTGGCTCATCTTGTGTTGTACAACCTCACAGATTTCCATGCTAGGAAACTATGAAGGGATCAGTGATGCTTGCAATATGAAACTGATATTGCTGGATATGCGGTTTTCTCAAGCTGTGCAAAATTCTATTGCACCATCATACACACTGTTTAGTGGTTATTTTTAGACTAGATTTGCTGGTAAATGCCTGTGTGAATGTGACTGAGGGCAGGGTCCAAAAATGGCTTTCCCATGCCAGAATGGCACATAAGGCAAATTTGGCAGCCAGCTCTTTTTGGACAAAGTCAGCATTTTCCTTAGAAAGACAGAAATGCAGCCAATGGACATGAAAATTCTTGGTTTCAAGTCTGTGGCACCAACAGGCCAATCTAGTCTCAGCACAATTACCAGCATACAATTGCAGAACTGGTGTCGTTGAGGGCTGTAGAATCCAAACCAGGAGAGTGTAGGCTGTGATATTGTAAGCAATGGGGATGTCTTTTGAGACCCTGCCTGGGCATCAAACCCTGCTGCTGTTTTGCCTTCCAGAGGTACAAAACACAGAGATCTTAGTGGAACAGGTGTAATGCAAAAGATTTGGGAGGGGATTAGATAATCTCATGCCAGACTAAGAAATTGAGCCAGGGCCAGCCTGAAAATCCCTAAAATTGACAGTCTCTAGCAGTACCTTGAAATGGTAGCAAAGCTGTTGCATATGAACTGAAAACGACAGGACTAGTGAAAGGCAGAAGAGTGCACCTGCTGTTATATTCATTTTTCTGGCAGTGTGGTTACCTGCTCTATTACTGACAGCACTGAGTAACACTGTCACATTGAGGTATCCCTTCCATGCTGTTATTTTCTTTTTAAAACATACCAGTGATTAAATCTATGTGGGCAGCCAGCATCTTGGAAAATAATGCAGCACAGATTTATTGTGTTTTAGCTTAAAAAGACACTACCAACTGCCACCTTGCCTTCATTCTCACCCTGCAGCTGGCGATTCCCTGGTGAGCAGGACATTCAATGGAAGACATACACATCAGCTTGTTTTCTAGTGGTGCTTAGGGTGCTGGATTAGGCCTATACTCTCAGACAGGTGCAGACTTTTTAAGGGGTTCTAACAAGGCTGTGTTTTATTTTGTAGGAGATCATTATTGGTATACCCAGCTGCTGCCAGACCTCAGTAAGTCAGGATACATGGCCATAAGCAAGGCAGAAGGAGTTCAGCCAGGTTGTCTTCCCTGAGATGGGAGGCATTAAAAGACAACTAGAAAACCAGTGATATTTAGTCAGTTGTGAGACTGAAGCCAAGACATGCTGTGTTTCACACGAAGGCGTGGGTCTTCCTAGTTTGGGCTGGGCGTGTCACAGCTGAGCCAGGCCACCAGGAGAAGCTCACAGTGAATGTACATCTTTGTACATCTCCTAGATCAAACAAATAACTGTTCTGCCTCAGACTGGAGTGCATGATGCAGTGCAGATTTTTCCAGCCTTGTTACTCTGCACTGGGAAGCCCTTGCATCCCATTCAGTTGTCTCTGACATGCTGAGACTTTCACTATAGAAGTGTGCAGACCGAGCTGTTCTATTGTTTTGCTTAGTTGAGCATTATAATTTTTTTTTTCATTTAAAGAATACTGTGTATAATGCTTTGGCATTTGTAGAGATCCTGATAAACTGATTTTTAGTTCAGTGGTTCTCTGCTCTATTTCACTATGAGCAGGGGAAGGAAGATCTGTAATGAATATCTATAATAAATGTCTTTTACCACTCTCCAGAAATAAGCGGTAGAAATTTCTTTGATGCAATTGGTGAGACTTGCAAGAGATGACTTATGTTCAGGTCCTCCAATGCCAGTTTGAATGATTTGGTTGAATGAGTATGGGGGTTGTTCAACAAATTTTCCATTCATTTCCTCATTCCTGGATTAAATAATAGTTGTGATGAGCTAACACACCCATATAAATGACATCCTGAAGACAGGAAAATTTACCTGTCAGTACTTCTGAACCCAATTCTGTTTGCTATCTGCACAGTGATTAGCATTTACTGTTGCATGTGGTGCCTCTGAATGAGCTCAGTGAGCCACTACCGTAAAGACATCTGCCTCTTGCATCTTCACTCATGCCTGCCACAGCAGTATGCTCAGGAAAAGATTGCCTTCTCACATGCTTATTCATCCCATTATTATACCAGTTCATATAGTTTCCACTGGAGTTTGGTAGTTATATTTCAATTTAAAAACTCTAAAAAAGGTTTTAAATATATTAGAATGTGAAAAAAAAAGGTATCAGTGATACTGTTTAATACTACCTATTACTTGCTTCTGTTAAAAATGCATTATTTCAGTGAAAAATTAAGTCACTTGTATGCAGCTGTACAATAAAGGAAAAAAAAAATTACAGCTATATGAAGAATAGCAAAATACAGTCACTCTGGGAACAAACAACACGAGATTCAACAAAACAGAAGTGATTTTTTTCAACTGTATGCAGAGAAGTGGAGATAAAAGAATTTATGCTGTCTTTATAACATTTCATAACGTGGAAGTTGATAGTGCTTAGTGTTCAGGAAAATTGCACTATCCACTGGTGTTTCCTTACTGTCAGACAGTTCCTTAAGCTTTCATTTAAGTCAGTGGAAATCTTCCTGTGGATTTTAGACAGCTCTTAATCTGACTACTGTGCATAGAGTGCATTCACACACCCTATGCCTGCAAAAATCTCCCAACAGATATAAGGCTTCCACCAACCAGAAACACTGAGACACTCTAGACACAAATGTATGTCTCTTCCTACATCTGAGATAATGGCTGTTTTACTGCTCAGTTGCTCATCATGCTCATCAGCTATGCCAGCACCAACAGAGGCAGGAATAGAGAAGAAACAGAAAATATCATTGAGTCTCTGAGCAAATCCTTACTCCTTAAATGGTGCATGTATCTCAAGTAGTACTATAGAAGAGAAGACAATTCAAAGAAAGGCAAAAAACTCCAGGTTATGGCAGCAGCTATCATGAAAGAAATGCCTCAGTAGCATTCTGAATACAATCCTAAGTCTTCAGCCGTCAGGACTTTAAAATGAAGAACTGACAAATCCCAAGTGGCATGGTGAAGGTGAATATGGCATGATGACATTTTTTCAGATGTAGGTGCTGATAGCAAAAGGAAATAGGAGCATGCTCTGGAAGAAGCAACAAAAGAAGATAACCTTCTGCAATTCAGCTGCGTAACATCACCAAAGCTTTTTGTGGGCAGCAGGAATGAAAACGGATTAAAGAATTGCTGGACATATTATTGGGAAAAATCTACTGAGAAACTTTTAAAAGTAAGACACCATTTCACTTAGGAGGTACCCCAGCAATTGGTTCACATCCAGCATGAGGGTGGGAAAAGATTCTGGTTATTATTGTGTGTTCCTCCTGTCCTTGTCCTTCTCCAGACACCTGCTACAAGTGAGTCCTGGAGTGGGGGTCGGTGAGAGTAGTTTGATCTGTCAGAGTACAACCACTCACCTGGTTATTTGACTGCGGCCATGATTTTCAGCAGTAAAATTGTTGACAATAAGAATTTCACGTGTATTGTGAAGTATTAATTGCAATGGTAAAAATATTCTTTAACATCATTGGTATCTAAAATTATTGTTTCTGAAGTGGAATTAGTTGGGGTTTTTTAAAATACATAGTTTTGTTAATGAACCAAAAAGATCTGACAGTGAAACTTCATGTACTTCCAGCAAACTCAATCTTAAATAAAAGTCTCATTAAAATGGAGATTAAAGGGATTTAAATGGTCCATGTTCTTACTTCTTTCACTATTGAGTATTCTTTGAAATTTTTAATGTTTTTGATATAACTGTTTTTCTATTTGCTACTTTTTTTCTCATATGAAATGTGCTTAGGATTTACTGGAGTCTCTAGTGAAAATGACTGTAACAATATGTAGTACACAAAATACACAAAGTGATGGAAGAGAAATATTTGTGCTCATACACTTTCAGTTTTCATCTAGTCATTTTCCCTGAAATTACCCAGAGGCTCAACTCTTATCCCCAAAGTTACTTCAAAAAAATCTCAATCAGGTGTTTGTTATACGAATGACAGGTTAAAGTCCTCAAGCGTTCAAGGCAACTCAAGAATTATGGAAGTACACTGAAGATGTAAGTGGAATTAATTGTATAGTTCCTCTACTAAAAGTCAGATTAAAAAAAAAAAAAAAANAAAAGAAAAAAAAAAAAAAAAAAAAAAAAAAGCTGCAGATTGTGTAATCTCTGTTCAAGTCCTTTTGTTGCTTGGCTGTGGTCCCCAAAATCTCTCGGGGTGAAAGTCGCTGCTCCAGGTGGTACTGTCACAATCCTGCCAGACTTCTTATACAGAAAGGTGACCATGTCCCAAAGCTTTCAAGACTGTAGATTATATGTGGGAACCTGCTTGCTAATGTACTGTATATGCCTTTATGAATCCCATCTCCATAGTAAGTCAAATGAGAAAATGCTCCCTCTGCGGGGTTGGGCAGGACAGCTCAACACTATCTTCACTTTTGGAATTTTCACTACAACTGCAGCTTCTTTTAAACTCCTACATGTTTATTCACGTTTTGTATGCCACTGTATGTTCTTCTTTAAATGAAAACAAACGAACTACTGTCTCCAAAAATCTTCTTAAGTCTGGGATAGAAAGAAATATATAAGCCATTAACTCCAAAATTAAATTGTCATCTGAATTATTAAATAATTGATTTAGAGTAATAAGAAAGAAAGAAAAAGAACAAACCCTCAAAAACCCCAACAAAGCTTGCTGCTGTTTGTTTCCACCATGCAGCACAAACCACAGTGCATGAACAAAATATTCATAATTATCTTTAAAAATAAAAACAAAGATAGAAAAAACTCACCAAGCGATAGAGAACAGCCACTACACTGGTGTTTCTGAAGATGTTTTTTTGCGTGAGAGTTGGAAGCAGAGGCTTACACTTAGAATGGCTACTTAACTGGTGGGCATGATGTTATCTCAGTGCATCAGACAGAAACAAACACTACAGGTAAATGAGCAAAGATTTTAATCTGTAGTGGATCCCAGACTGATTACTGGGGATAATGTAATTAATAAATAGTAGTAGAGAGTGAAGACAAGTGTGTCTTATGCCACAGGAAAACATTTTAAAATCACCTGTTTATCAGAAATCATTTAAAGGATTGGATTGAGACAAATGAATAGTAAATCCCACTATCTTATCTGCAAAACACGTACCTTCTTTCAAAGTAAGACAGAGTGATGTTCATGCAGCCTGAGATTTTTTGTCTTCAGAAACTATTGAACAAAAGCATTTCTTATTCTTGATACTTTGTGGTCTCCTCTACTTGTCTTTTTCTTTGTTGACTTGTGCTAAGCTCTGAGTTTGGGAAGATAAATAGACAAAAAAACAGCACATGTAGAGTACCTGATGAGTTAGAGGATCTGGAGGATGTAGATGCTGAAGACTGAAGATGTGACAGTCCATCTCAGCAGGAAATGCGGGATGAATCAGGCAGAAAGGGTGAGAAACCTTAGCAACCTGAGATAAAGCTACCTGTAATGTCAAAAATCAGGTTTCTGTGAAGAAACATTTGATTGTCTTAAGTGACTGGGAAGCTGCAGGATGTTTCACACTGCGCAGGTCACTTGTGCTCAAGCCAGCAAGGGATCAAGTCTATCTGTAGATAACACTAATACAGTCAATCTGACACAGGCATAAGGCAGCCAGTTTATATGTTGCCTTTTTTAGAAAGCCACCATTCATCCTATTAAGCTATTTATACAGTGATAATGTTCTGAATAGAGAGATATTTGTGCTAGGAGTTTCCTTATCTTATGCACTACATAAACATTGCATGCCACCTTAATTGTATTTAGCAGACAGCTAATTTATTCCCAGATGATAATGGGAAGCTATAATTCATCCCAGACATGTGAGCAATTGCCTCCTCTTTCTGTAAAGAGAGCTCTATGCAGAAATGCTGCAGGATACTGGGATATTTGCCATAACAATCACTGACGAGTAATGAGCCCCATCTCAAGAAGGTTTGACACAAACATTGTGCTCTTTTAGTACACTGACAGAGTACTATAGTTCAGGACTGCATTGTCATTATAAACTGAAGCATAAGTAGATTCTTTTGTTATTCATACTGATTAATAAATCCATATACTGTATGGCAAAGGTACAAGAGCAAAATTATTAATAATTGGAATTAAAAGCTTTTCTAAATTCCTGTACCCACAATACCTGAACCAAAAAAAATTATGACATACCTCTGAAACTATGAGCAGGACAACTCAAAACTACCTTTGCATTTGACACACTAATTTAAACTAATGCTTCCTTTAAACCCTTATGTATTTATTCCTGTGGTTTGTATAGTATCATGTGGTCTGCTGATCTTGTTGATCCATCTCTCATAACTATCACCAGAAAATAAGGGCAGATAGTTATAGAGGCAGAATAACGCCAGTAGAAGCAGAGAGACAGGGATGTCATGTATGATTGCACACCTGTTCTTAGAAAGCAATACAATGCAAACATCTAAAGCCTACTGGCACATTGACATCCAGATTGTACAACATCTTTTGGAGCATCTTTTGTCAAAGTAATCATAAAGCTGCCTACAACTTTTTCTGCCACACGCCAGAAGTGGCTCAGGGTTCCAAACACTGCTTTGCCCTAGTGAATGGGGAAAAGGGAGGCGAAAGGCCTCCTGTAAAAAAAAACCAATACAATTTAAAATTTCATGATGCTAACTAATTTTTACTCAGTTGTTATCAGAATAATAGTTAAGAACATTATTGGAAATACTGTGGAAGAAAATTAAATTGAAACTGAAATGAAGAGAAAACATTTGTTGTGTCTGCAACAAGTGAAAATTCCCTATTGAAAAATTTGGTACACCAAGAAAATCTTGTACTTTCCAAAGCAGTAATTTTATCTTTATCTATTATGTATTTTTATCTTTATCTATTAGCTCTGTCTAATTAGTGCCAAGGCTATAATGGTGAGTGAAATCACCTTCAAGAGGTCCATCATTAAAATCTTCATGCTTTGTTCACAGAATCTGAAAATCTCACCAAAAAGACAAAGGTTAACACTAGATTAGCAAAAGCAGTGAGGTTTGGTTGGTAATCTTAAGATTTCTAGATATATTACACAAATTCTTGCCAAGAGCTTCATTTTGTTTTAAGACAGTTTGAAATCTTTTTTTCTCTGTTTTGGCCTTTTGTTTTCATTTCCTCCTAAGGGTGTAGGAACAGCCTGCTGAGTTCATCTGCTTTATGTCAGTCAGAAATGTCTCTGTACAGAGCAGAGGGAAAGAAACACTGCAAATGGAAAATACTGATTTAAGGGAAACAGCAAAATTTTTCTGAGCATGTAATAATTTCTTCTCAATGTTTGAAAACTAGTAAAATCACTGAAAAGAAACTATTTAATAGAGTAATTAAATCCATAAAAAGAGCAGATTGAATTTTGTAAAATTCACAAGAAAAATTGCCTAATATCAAATTTTATGAAGAGGTATAATTTTTCCAGAATTTTAATTCACAACCAAACAATTTTCTTCCTTCTTTAAGTTTTCCCAAAGTACCTCAGCTTGACTGAATGAAGAAGGACTGAAGATGGACCAAGACTTTAAAATGTTTATCAAAGCACGTGACTATAATTTTTAAAAGGATTTGAGCATTAGTTAAATCACTGACAGCTTCTGAAATTTGGTGCATTTCCCCAATTAGATTTTTAAAAAATATACTTTTTTGATGGCAAAGGATACATTTTAAGGAAGATTCTCTTTCTTCTAATGAAAATCTCATTGATATTTTAGGGTACAATTCAATTGCTACTGCACATCATTCAAAGTGCCTCAAAAAACTTAAGGACCATTAAAAAAGACAGTTTTACTTTCTTTCATTTGTGCTTTCATACTGTAGAGAGAAGAAAGCAGAACGAAACTAGACTGAAGTCTGTTGTCTCACTCTAGCATGGCGCAGAGCATGTGCCAAAGCCCAGGACCTTTCATTTCTGCATGTAAAATGTGTTAATTTGTCCCAGGGAAGCCCCCAGGAGTATTTGCAATGAGCTGACTGGCCTGAAGTCAAGCCTGAAATCAAATGAGACATTAGTAATCAAAAAGGTATTTAAGGATGTTTTTGCAGTTACATTTTATACCTATAAGTATTTTGGAACTGTGGTATGTCACATAATTTTATAACTAAATATTTTTCAGTCATTTATTTTAAAAAATAACCGTTATTTTACTTTTTACTAATTTTAATTATTTTAAATTTCAAGTGCAGTAAAATTTTGCAATTTTAAAAAAATCCCATGCATTTTACACCAGTGCAGAAAACCACACATTCATACACACAAGCATGCAAACAGATAAGTACTATTTAAATTTTTGTGCTTCTTGTTATAATCAAGGTGTACTTAGTATAATGGCACATGCAGGGTAAAGTATCCAGTTAATTTTTTAAAATCAAATATAATTTATCAACTATGCTATAAGAGCAAATATATCTGTATGTATGTGTTTCTACACAAGTAAATACAGCAAACTAGCAGTGATTTTTCCAGTCAGCAGATTGTATCAGCCTATGATTTTGTATATAACTAAGTAAACTGCTCACTCTCATGGAGGGCAAGAAGGGATAATTGTGTTAAATAATTAATTAACAGGATGAAAGTGTAACAATGATATCTGAACAATAGGGCAGAATTTCAAGGTCTCATCTGGAAATAAACTGTACCAGTGCGCTTTTGCTGATTACATTTAGATATAATTTCCAATACATTAGAGAATTTACCATGCCCTTCAAGAGCTAGGAATGCATCAATTCAAGGCATTTAGTTTTGAAAGTATTTTAAATATTACCAAGGAGACAATTTTCTTCCTGTCTGATGATGTCCTTTTGGCTCCAGTATCAAGATCATTACATGTGTTTTGTAACCATAAAACCATATCTGAATGCCTCAATCCTTCACAAATGCAAGTTAAACTTCACTTGTGATTAAATTTGAATGAAAGGATATAGCTAATTTCTAACAAACTTGATGGACATCTGTCTTTGTTGTGATGCCTACAGAAACTGAATCTCTTAATGAGTAAATCACTCTACACAAAAATGCTAATATATGAGGGAGCTTTGTGGGATGAAGAAGAAAAGCATGTTCTCCATTGCACAAAGCCCCTGCAGCAAGGTGTAGCCAGCTGATGAAGTAAACAACGAGATTGTTTTTCAAATGAGAACAACAGCCTTCAGCCTTCTATCTACCTAAAATAACCGTTTTTAGGGTGTTGTTCCACAGAGGTTCAACAGGGACTTGTGGCCTGTTCAGCATGGATCTGGAGCAGTGCTGTGCTCAGGCGCATTTACAGCCCCACAGATCACAGAATCACAGAATGAACTAGGTTGGAAAACATCTTTAAGACCACCTAGTCCAACCTAACACCTCCTCATCAACTAAACCGTGGCACTGATTGCCACACCCAGTCCTTTTTTGAACATGTCCAGGGACGGTGACTCCACCACCTCCCTGGGCAGATTATTCCATTGCCCAATCACTCTTTCAGTGAAAAATTTTTTTCTAACGTCTAACCTAAACTTCCCTTGGTGCAGCTTAAGACTCTGTCCTCTCATTCTGTCAGTGGTTGCCTGGGAGAAGAGACCGAGCCCCACCAGGCTACAACCACCTCTCATGTAGCTGTAGAAAGCGATAAGGTCAACCTTGAGTCTCCTTTTTCCAGATGTGAGTGCCAGCTCACAGGCTGCCTAACAATCAGTTTAGAAAGCAGGATTCTTTGAAGGATGCACCTTTCTGGGGATAAACTAGCCAGGACACTGAAACCTCAAAGACTCCAGAAACAAAAATCCTGAAAACCAAGTCCCATGCATCACTGCATTGTGCCACTTCTGACATGCATGGGACACCAGGTATGAACCATTTCTCAGCTACCTGCAGTGCTCCTGGCCCTGAAATTTTGCTGGATGCTGCTATTGCAATGAAACTGGTATGAAAATCTCATAGCCAACTAAAGTCAAAGCTGGAAGCTAGCTCATTAGGGCAGCTGTGAGAAACAATTTATGAAGTTTAAGGCCAGAAGGGACCATTAGATCATCTAGTTTGACCTTGTGTACATCACAGGCCATTACATTTCATCTAGTTATGCCTGTATCTTGCTCCATTAACTCTGTTTTATTTATGTGTGCTTTTCTGTCAGGCAGCTAGACCTAAAGTCAAGACAGGGAGACGCAAATACATGTCACTTCCCTTAGAACTGTGTCTAATCTCTCATCTTGGATCAAGTAAGGAAAGATGTGTCCTCAGTTTTCATCTAAATAGACTGGACCTTTTCCCACATGCTGGCTTGTTGTGCTTTTATGCACTATATCAAAGACCATTAAAAAGCATTGCCTATTTTCTTTCCATCTTCAGATTATTTCTTGAGAGATTTTTTGTTTGATGTTTTTTTTCCTGAGCATTTCAAATTTATTCTGAGAAGGTAAGCTGAATTTATTCTGCTTTTGTCTGGAAAGTGCTCTACTTGTTTCAGTCCTAATATGAGTTTTGTGTTTCTTCAGGTTTTTCAGCGATATTTTACAACTGTGGAGGATTCTCCTAGTAGCCAGTTTTGTACTGTACAGAGAGATAAAGTTACCTTAATCTCCTCTGCTAATCACTTCTTCCTTGTTCATACACTCAATGCTCTTATTAACTTTGTTATCACATCAGTGGAATTTCTCATGTTGAATTGCTTTTTACATTGTGATTTCTAATGCTCATTCAGGGCCATTGAGCACAAGTATATGTTTCCACATACGCTCCTTTCTTCTTTGCTCCTAAGCATGCAATCTAGCACTTATGTACATCCAGCGCCCTGCTGTATGGATTTTTTTTTATCACTTTACTCATTTCTGTGCTGAGCAAAGGATCAAACTCTACAGTATCTTCCCCCGCCTCCCCCTCCAAATGGCTTCTTTCAGCCTCAGGCTACCTGATGATCACATTAGAATTTAAAGGGCTAGTGTACTGCAAAGTAACCCTGGGGTCCCAGAATTAAAGACATATTTAATGCTCGGTCCTGAGACCTTAAGCATTTGCAGTTCAAAGGTTTAAAAATGGTCAGAAAAATTAAGATCTTGTGTGTTGTAGCCATTCCTGATTTTGAATTGTCCACATCTGTGAGATTGCATTTTCTATACTATTTCCATTCAGCCTGAAAACATGAATAGAAGAAAAAGACAATTTCGTATTCAAATGAAAATGTAAGATATTAAAAATGGAACTCTTCTCCTATTGAATTGGATATCCTGATGGACTTGCAGAAGTCAGCAGAACTGCAAAGAATTATGGAAATGCTTTCTTTTAAAAGTTACTATTTTCTCAAGTAAATTTAGCAAGGCTAACTTCTAAACAAATAGTTAATGGGAGATAGGCATCATGGGATTTCTCTCTTCGTGTCAGTTTGTTCATCCTGAACATAAGGTCAGTGATCCTCCTTCTCTAAGACTACATCACATCTCGAAGAGATGTTATGTTTTGCATTTATATTGGTCACAAAGTGGAATTAGCAAACCAAGTGAACATTATGTCCCCTGCTATAAGCACAATTCATTTAAACTCTCTTGTATATCCTGCCCTTTGTTTCACGAAGGTGTACTTCAGCTTTTGAATGCATTGTTGGAAAACAAGAGACAGTGTGCACTGAAGCTGGGAAAATACCATGCTTCATAAATCAAGGGGAAAATCTGGCCCTCATTATGGAAAACTGAGAGTGAAATCCAGACTCCACTAGAGTCAGTGGAAAAACTCCCACTGACTTTACAGAGGTAACGGGCTTGCTTTGCTTTCTACGGTGAGTGTTGGAGAGATTAGTCTGTGTCTCGCATGTTTTCCTAGGTTATAGGCTCACCAGCCCCCAGTCTGCAAAGCAAAAAATTGAGACAAATCCAAATAATTATCCTCTCTCAATCTCCAGCATCTCTCTGAGATACAAGGTGCACTGCCATACTTGATAATAAATCTGTTATTCAGCTAATAGACCACAGGGCAATGATTCCTGAACTTTTTGATTTCTCCTTTGCAAGATAAATACCTTTTACCAACTCACACCAAGCTTCTCTTTCACCTCTCTAAGTAATGCGCCTGGAATGGAGCTTGCATTACAGGGGCAGCCTGCTTTCAGCCCTGACATGGAAGCTCTTGGTGAAGCAGTGAGCAGAACAGCTTTAGTCTGTGATGGATGGATGCTTTCCTCAGTGTATTGCTCCCAGGGCACATCATCAGAGAAACTCATGATGCCAGGTGAAGGGATGGAGTAAGAGTGACTGATGAATATTCTGTCAGTTGAGTAGATGTGCTCTCTTTGAGTTATAAAACATTACACCAATGTTTTTTACCCTGAATTATCCCCTGGTTATGTACACCTATGGCAGGTGCAGGCTGTTATCTCACAGTTCTTTCAATCAAAAAACTTGCAAAAATCTTTACGTGTGCAAGAAGGAAACTTCTGCTCCCCACACATAGCAAAGGTATGTTTGGTGAAAAACTTAAAAGTGCTATGACAGGGAACTACATCTAGACAGGGCACATGAGGGCTGATGCTGTCTGATTTCTGGCCACAGAGATCTACTGCAACAGCCGAGTGCAAGGGAGCAATGCCCTTGGACCTGCTCCTGGTTCCCTGCAGCCTTTTGCCATGTTTGTTGCTAGATGGCTCATTGTTACACCTCCTGATGCCTCCCTATAGGAACCTGCTGAAGTGAAATGCTACCTTAATAATTAATTTCCTTATGGATCATCTTGCTTGGGTGATCCACTTTGATTCATCAAGGAAAAAAGCCAAACCCAACTCCAATCCATATAAGTCAGTAGCCAGAGGGGGTAGACATCAGCTTTACAGGCTGGTTACTGCTGTTTCCCTGGTCCTCTTTGCACAAGCCAAGTGGATACTATCAGTCATAGAAAAAACACAGACCCAGACTTAGATTTTTGTGGGTACTAGCTCTGTGCAGGAAAATTTAAAGGCAGACCAGGCACGGACTTTCACTTCTGTTGTCCAAAAGTAGAGTATGAGTGCTCTTTCCTCACTATACCTAAAAATTAAGAGAGGGCAAAGACTAATTCTAAATTGATTCCATTTCTACTTATCTTGTTGCAGCTGTCTGAGTCTCCTGGGATTCTCTAGAAGTCCTAATCTACACAAGTCCTGGGACCACTGCTGTCCGCAGAAGTTTTATTTACGCTTACAAAGTGTTGCTCAAAGTCAGCCTTTTATAAGCATTTGGATAGGGTATACACATAATGATTCTGCTTATACTGACTGGGAGCAGTTAATTCTGTGTTGTTATGAATGCTTTCAAGACACCATGAGCAGGAGAGGTGCTTCCTGCATGGCTGCTTTGTACAAGGCTGGAGAGCATAAAAGGTAATTAAACAAACAGGTTGGTGGAAGGACAAGGAGTGGCCGTGACTTGTGCATGTATTTGTGTAATGTGCATGCAAGCAGAGGGACGCAGGCAGCTCAGGGCTGGGGGTTGCTTCCCCGGTTACCCTCTCCTCTCTCTGGCATCTCTAGATTGAGCAAGTGGGTATGAAAAAATCTGTCCCTGAGAGCCCTTGTGGATATTGAGTTACTACCAAGAGCCCATTAGCAGTAACGCTATTAATCTTCTCACAGACATTTAGAGCATAAACCACAAACCATGCAAGAACAGCCAGTAGGGAGGGATGAAGCATTGAAAGGTGGCCTGGCTGTCAGAGCCCAGTGTGAAACCACAACTGCGGGGCTCTACTGAGGAGCAAATGAGCTGTGATCCCTGCATGATACAGGCTGACAAACGGCCAAGGTTAAAAAGTGAAATGTGACCCACAGGAAGGCCTGGTCACGCCCCAGCTCATTTGGCTCAGGCAAACTCAAGGAGCCAGTCTGGCCAGGCTTGGACGAGGAACCATTGGAAAGATTCAGTGGGGAGTGCAAGGTCGCATAAGTCTTGCTTAGACTGTTGAGGGTCTCCTCCTGATGCATTGATAATTTTTTGTCTTTGATATGAAATTCGTCATGGAAGAAGAATTTTGTCAGGTAAGGCTCTTCATGGAGAGCATATGAAGACTGCCCAGGAATTGTGCCATGAACTGGTGCACTTATCTACCACCTGCGCCTGATTTATCTCTTCAGTGTCTGTTAAGTATTATTCACTAATGCTGTTGGAGCATCATGTGATCATTTGGCAGCTACTTGGGAAACCAGGAATTAACATGTAACATCACCAAGATGCTGGTGTCCTCATCCTCTCTGGGCGTGTCTCTGTCACTGGGTGGCTTGACTTCCACCTCACTTTACACCACCACCAGCAGAGCAAAATGTACTGCCTCTAGTGTGACACCTAAGGCAGAAAAGAAATTCCAAATCATGTAAAGGAGGAAAAATCTCACTATCCATCGTATTGAAAATATTGGTGACATCCTCTAGGTTCATCAGAACTGGCAAAGGCTGAGCTTTTAGTCTTTCTTGGTATTGTGGGACATCTCTTCTCGCAGCTTTTCTTTGCCAGTGGGAGAGGTCACACAGATTGATATTATCTAGGAGGACTGATATTTTCACAGTGTCAAAAAGAAGTCAGAAGTCAGTGCTTTTTGCTTACCTCACTGTCTCTGGTGGTGTTTATTTCAGCTCCATGTAGAGTAGGATGGACTCTTGCTTGACGAATCTAAATGCCTTCATAAAGAAATGGTTGTTAGGTCTTCAGGATCATGGTACGTGGGACATGCACAACGTAGTCGAAATGTAGCTGCACCTTGAAATGCACCAGAAAGGAAGTGCACGGGACAGGTAGGCTAGAGGTACTCTGATTAACAGGGACAACAAAATCTGTCCTAAAACCAAGGCAAACACTCAGAACACGGCCTGCACTCATCTCCATCTTAGTCTTGCCACAAAGACTTCTGGACAACCCAAGCAAGAGATGTGAGTTTTCTGTTGAACTATTGTGGGTTTAGACCTAATAATATAAGCACTACTTGAAATAAATAAGAACTGACCCTGAAAAACACCTGAAGGTATCATCAGTTTGAAGACAGCAATCATCTCCTGTTTGCTTAAACTGTGATGTGTACTCAAGCCTGTACGCACAGCACAGATGATTAGACTACTATCTTTCTTGCTGAATATGAAAAGACTACACACAAAAAGAGGATAGCAAACTAATTATCCAGAACACTAGTTTCCAAGATACAGTATATGAAGATTAATGTTTGCATTTACCCTTAGAATGGGAGATAGTGACCTTAAATAAATTGCTCTGAATTGCAGTAATGAACAGGGAGAATAAATCAGTTTCCTCTTTCATTTCCAGCCCTACTGCATAATCTCCAGCTACCTAAGGAGATTTCCACAGCTGGCAGAATACAGTGACTATCTCTATGTCTATTATTATGTCTATATATTGAAGTTGGTCCTCTAATCAATACAGCAATAAAGACTACTGCTGCACCTGTGGCTTCTGCTCTCCAAACCCAAGTTCTCCCATTTTCCAACACCAGCATCCATGGGAGCTGAAGCAGCAGCACTTGAAAAGGTCCATATGCCTTCCTCATGTTGTTTTTTGACTCTGGGAGGCAATGGAGTGGGCAATGAGAGCTGCAAGAGGAGCAGTGGGCCAGTGGACAATTGGCTGGAGGGACGATTTCCTTGAGAACCTGGCCTGTATGCAGGCTGCGTCGTGCTGACTAATTTCCACCTGCCCTAGCCAATGAGGTCAGATTCACAGAGTCTGACATAAGCATAACGGTCACAAACCACCATGTCCTTGATGGTCAATCACCAAGAATTAAATTCCTCAGTGTTTGCCCCCTATTAGTGATGGTCACTGCTTATTAGCTGTCTTTTCAGTGTATGAAGTTGCTATGCAGGCAAATAACTGAAGGTAATAAAGCCTGAAACTGGCAGAGAAGTAAGCAAAAATTAAATCTGAAAAAAAAAAAAAGAAAATTAAGGCTGTCCTTACTGTGACAAATAGTCACAAGAATAAGTGATTTGTATTTTCAAAATGTCTCTGTAAACAAAGACCCCCACACTCAATCATTTTTATGATTTGCGGTTTGTTTTGCTCTCGTGAACACTAATGAGATATGACTGTACCTGAACTGCCCTAATGTTAAGAATTTCCTGGCTGCTGAAAAGCTGGTAAACATAGCTGTTATCATAACAGTCTCCTCTGCAGGCAGGACAGTGAGCCTAAGCTGAGCAGCAGTTTCCCTATCATCCCTACCTGGAGGGTATGTGGGAGCAGCATGGATTACACACGTGAGCAGTCTGATCCTGGGGCAGGGAATTCGAAAGATGTGAGTCATGTCACCGCACAATTCAGCGGTAGGCAAGGTCAAAGATATCAGGATGCACTATTTTAACACTAAAATCAGGTGCCAAACTATGCATGAGACAATGTCAGCGTATAATTTGAAATACAGAGTGCAGCCTGAAATAAAATTATTTTGAACCTTAGGTCCTTTATGGAAAAGTGCTCCAACAGTAGGCTTTCAAGTTGGAAATTGCATCTAGGACATTATCTATAGGTATTGGGCCATCCTAGTTTTGCCCCAGAGATTATCTGAATGAATAGAAGTGGAAGAATTGATGCTAACAATAACTTACAGCTATGTTTTTGTCAGTGTGAAGAGAGAAAAGAGCACAAGTAGCACATTGCAGACAAAATGAGCCATATTGTAGTTACCTTTTAGTTTAAATGGTTTTGGAATTGATCTGTGAAGTTTTTGCCTTGGTAATGTGTTGTTGGCATGGGTTGGGGGTGCTTTATGGTTTGGTTTAATCTTACAAACTGAAAGGTGTTCATTTATGACTCTTTGTTGGTTCTTGACTTTTTTGGGTGCTGCAACCTTTTTACAAAATATTACAAACAAGTGGAGCAACACCCTTTGTACTGACCCTTATCAGAACTTGAAACGTGATGTTTCAAGAAGCTGCAGAGGTGACCAGTGTATGAAATTTTGCTAGATTGTATTTCTCAAAGGATGTATCAACAAGTCTTTCACACAGTATTATCCTTCCAGAATTCTGATTTAGGAAGCACCAGGTAAGCTTTAAGCTTGTATTATTCTCTCCTAATTTTTTTCCTCTTCTTTGTTATAAAGACATAGTGAAATAATATTCAGGATAAATAAAGTAAAATCATTGCTTTTTCTCTTTTTTTTGTTCTTACCAAATATCCAGGCTTTTAACCATGAACTGACTTGAAACCTCCTGCTGCAAAACTGTGAGTGCCTAAAATCAAACTCTTACCTAATAAGTTGGTGTATAAACATCTCATGGATTCATAGGACAAAAGAGCTTTTATTTCTGTGTGCGTTGTCCAGCCTAGGTAAGCAAACAAGGTTTTCTAATATTGGATAGAGCACACTTAACAGTCCATGATCAACTACTTAGAAAAGTTCCAAATAGTTTATTAAAAACTTAATGTGTGGAAAAATTCATTGGTGCACTGTTTCACTGGTAACCATCCTTGCTGGTAAAACTATGTCTGATTTTTCCTTTTTTTCGTCCCCCCTCAAGTTCCACAACTGGATTTTGGTCTGCTTGTTTGTTAGCAGTACAGTTATGGCTATCATCCTAAATTCGTTTGTAAGACACAGTGGTGTGCTTGAATAAAAGAAGTGAAAAGCACCAGTACTGGTGCATGTTTCTTCTTTGGGTTAGTTTATCCCCAGTATGAAGTAATTACATAATTTCATACAATTAATTCATTCTCATCTTCTCAGTTTCCAAAACTAGGTGTCCACTTCTCAGTTGAAATGGTAGTTCCTCTTATTAAAGAAAGAAGTTTGCTTTGATCTTTCACTGCTTGAGCTTAGTTGAGTCCAGAAAACTTTCCAACTAACTTATCCAATTTATAAATGGTCGAAGAAGGTACATGCTAGATGTTTTTATAGATAAATGGACCAACAGTTAAAAAGCACTAAGGGCCTTTTCATTCAATATGTTCCCAGAGCACTGTACTATTTCCAATTATCCTGCTTTTCTTCAAGCTTAGAAACAACAAATGAAAAACAGATGTCACCTTCTGTTGAAGGCTGCTGATGGAATGGTAGCTGCTCTTGCTTATTGGAAACTGTTTTAGAATTATTTCTCTCTCTTTCAGTTACCATGACAATATTTGGCCTAATCCCATGGGTTTTTTTCACATCTAAGAACACTGTGTAGGCAAGTGGAATTATGATTAAAATTAATCCTGTTCAGAACTGATAATGAATGTCTTAACTGTGCCCTTTTGTTTAAGTGTTGCATTCTTACTATCATTCCTTCAGGAAAGGTAATATGGAAAATACAAACCTTTGACTGTCTTTGGTTGTAGTAAATTGTTCCCTGAATGTAGTAGGTTGTGCATCATGTTGCTGTGAAAATACCCTTCTTGTGTTGATAGTATTCTACTGTCCTACAAAAGGACAAAGTTACCCTGACAGTCTTATCTGCTTTATGAATGTGTAAAGATCACCACCTAAATTTATCTGGATATCAAAAAATCTGTTCAACCGATCTTAAGTTAAAAAAAGAATTACATTCTAGATTTAATTTCTTTTAAAAATGTCTCTAATCTGAAAGCACATTAATTTGTACATAAAAATATTAACGCATAGATACCTGGCTATTCTACTTAAAAGCCCACTTTACTCTCCTTCCCAAGTCCCTGTGGGCTGAATTGTAGGCCGTTTAAAAATATGCTCCTTAAAACCTTGTTCAAGAGAGTAACTAATGAGGGGAAGAGATACTCGCACTGAGTGGAATGATACCTGTGGGAAATACATTCTTCTCAGCTTTCCTTTTTCATGCTAGCAAACAAAAATCAATTATGATATTCAGGGTCGTTTATACACGTAGAAATCATTGTTGTGGGAATTCAGAGTAGTGGCCTGTAGTACAATCAGCATAAGCTTATTATAAAAATATCTGTAAAGGTAACTTGATATGTCTTCTTCTGGGGTTACAGGTTTAGCTGTTAAAGGTCATAGTGTTAATGTGATGCATTTAGACTTCTGTAAAACATTTGGTCTGATACCGCATTACATTTTGATTAAGAAATGAGAACAATCCAAAATCAACATAAGTCACATTAATCATAGAATCATAGAATTCTTGAATGACAAAAAGATTTGGGTTGGAAGCAACATTAAAGATCATGTAGTTCCAGCCCCACCCTGCCCCCCTATATTGCAGGGACATCTTCCACTAGACGAGGCTGCACAAAGCTTTGTCCATCTTGGCCTTAAACACTTACAGGGTGGGGCATCCACAGTGTCTCCGGGAAATGTGTTCCTGTGTCTCACCACCCTCACAGCAGAGTTCTTGTCTAATATCTAATCAAAACCTACTCTCTTTCAGTCTGAATCAATTCCTCCTTGTCCTGTCACTACATGCTCTTGTAAAAAGTCTCTCTCCATCTTTCTCGTAGGCTCCCTTCAGGTACTGCAAGGTCACAATAACATCAACCCAAAACCTTCTCCAGGCTGAAAAAACCCAACTGTCTCAGCCTTTTTGCACAGGAGAGTTTCTCCACCCCTCTAATTATCTTGCACACCTGATCACAGTCACAATGAGCATAGCAAGCTAGCATTTCTCTCTCTTACTGTAGTACTAAAGCAATGTTATATAATGCGCATGGGAAGAAGATTGTCCCTCTAAAAAGATGAACAAATACTCAGTAAATAAGGTTCCTAAGTAAAACAAGGACATCATGCAAGAGACTGTCCTCCCCACTTCTTTACTTTAGTTGAAGAGTACTCTATGTACATGTAATTGCAGGAAGGAGTGCATTATGTCTTCAAAAAATTGGTTGTTTCAACCAAGTTGATGGACCAGAATGGAAGGAGATCATACAAATTAATTTCAGTCTTGATTTTATCTGCTCTAGTCACCTGTATATCTAAGATTTGAGGCACATAGTATTTTGAACCAGGAAAGGAACCCATCTGTGTTTTCTTCCAAAATACAGTTATTAACTGGAGTTTGAAAATAAATTTTGAAAAGATCACCTGAGTATTATAGGATTTCCCTGAAGCTGCCAGCTTTCCTGTCCTGACATGAGACCTACATTTCTGAAAGGTTTAGCGCAGAACTTTCTTAGGGTGGTACATTGCTGCATTCAGTTGCCTGACACAAAATATTCTTGCAGTGGCCCAAGGCATTACACTGGGTTATGAGCCCACCTGTGGTATGTGATCAGTGACTTCAGTGAGTTTACTCAAGTTCGAGGTCTGGACAGGGATTAATTACATTTGTTGCCTCAGGATGCACCATGTCTTCTAAAAGGGATTGCTTACAAGGCCTGAAGCTATGGAAAATGGGATTTTTGTGTTTTCTGGTAACAGGAAGATGAAGATGTGCCAGGATCAGAGAAAATACATATGGTAAAGAACAGTCTGGGTGACTATTTTTCTGTTGTTCTGGAGTTACAGAAATGGCTAATATCTGAAAATTCATCCTTGAACTAAGAAAGAGTATAACATCTATAAGCCATTTCACTTTTACTTCCCTATGTATATACTATATACACAGAGTATCCAGGGCTTTCCTATATACATAATGGGACAAAAAAAAAAAGGGCAAAGGAAGATACAGGAATGGAGGTAGAAGGAAAGGACAGAAGAATGATAGGAAAATCCATTACTCACAACTTTGTGATTTAGTATAAACAAGACTATATCTCTTCTGTTCTTATCAAAATCGCAACTTCTCAATGAGTACGTATGCTCACACATGAGCGTGTATATGTTCTGAAAATGTTGGCAAAACCTGACATATCACTCAATGAAAGCAACAGGTAGATGAAGCAGATCAGCTTCATCTAGCATCAGTTCACCCAGCAGAAAAACTCATTGCTTAGAAACAAATCAACCTGCTTCATAGAGTGAATTAAACTTTTTGTTATCCCCAGCTGTAGGCTAGACACATACTAGAAGAGAAAATCTGAGTGTGTCTAACTATTTGACACCCTAGCGAAGTTCAATGGTTTTAGCCAACTGCTGCCAAATGCATGTCAAAGTCCTAACTATCTTGAAGGGGCAAAACAATGCACTTTAGAAAATGACCAGTATCACTGCAATGGCCCATAGTTTCTGGAATTAGTTTTAATGCCTGCAATCACTGTGAAATAGGGATAAAACAAGAAGTAATGAGTACTTACTGAAAGAGGAGAAATTTAGGTTAAACATTAGGAAGCATTTTTGTGCTGTGAGGTGGTGAGACCCTGGAACAGGTTGTCCAGGGCAGTTGTGGATGCCCAAATCCTGACAGGGTTCAAGGCCAGGTAGGATAAGACCTTGAGAAACCTGATCTACTGGAAGGTGTCCCTGCCCATGGCAGGAGGGTTTGGGACTAGATGATCTTCAAGATGTGTTCCAACACCTTAACATTCTCTGATTCTATGATCCTATGGCTTGGACTTTTTTCCTGAAAGGATTCAAGCAGATACATTAGACTTTGTGGGAACTGTGCTGTATCTTCTGCCTGTCATGCGCACACAGAAAGGTGATTAGGTTGTGCTGCTGGAGGCATCCTGAGGAAACTGATGGTGATGTGAACAAGTGTGGAAGATTCCTGCTGCCCAAACCAGCATCAGATCTGCCAGTTACCTGCTGTGTCCAAAGATACTGACAGTGAGTCGGCTGTTTGGGACTTTTTCATGGTGGGTTTTTTCCTCCTCAGAGAAATACAAATATGCTTGGTGAGGGAAAACAAAAGATCAAGGCTGAGAACTTTTACTTCCAGCAGTTTTCACTGAGCTGTATTTAGAATAAGAGAGCTCCACCCTCGTAGTGCTGACAACAGCTATTTAATCTAATTGTTTTGAAGACAAAAAGCAATTTCCTGCCCGAGTACATTAACTGACATTCAAATTACATTACCATGCATTCTTTCACTCATACTATGAGGGAAAAAGAGAAGAAAAGGAAAATTTAAATTTGTCCGTTGGCATCAAAAAAGCTGGCCTCAGAATCTGAGGGGCACTCAGAAGAGCTTACAGAGTGTAAACTTGAATGTTGCTGCACTTATACTGCTGATTCTGGTTGTGTGAAATATTAGGGTTGGAATTAAGTGTGCCAAAAAACCATTTTGTTTCAGATCAAGGAAAATTGTTCGTTCAATTCATGATCCTTTTTCTTAAAATATTTATTTTATTATTACTTCTGCAGCCGGTGGGTTGCTAGCATGCCACTTGACAATCACAGAAATATGCAGCTGGGGAAATTGCCTTAACAAAATGCTGGAAGAAAACCTGGACAGTTTTTGTAATGGTAGCACAAGGGGTGATGAGGGCAGAGAGCAGGCGGAGAGAACTGCAGGAAGATTTATGCCAAATCCCTGAAGTTACAGTTTTACAGAGGGGTGATCCAATGCCTCTCAATAAAAGTAGTGATGAGGCTTTCAAATGAAGACCTTCCTTTGCAGATCTGATCTAAGAAACACAAATATCTGCAGTCATGGTTTTTCAGCCTCATTTCTTCTGTGAGCACCTTTATACTCACAAAGGAAAAAATAACCCAACTTTTCCTTTTTAAGCTGACATATATTGTTAATGTTACATCACCATAAATTGAACTACTTAAACAGCATTGTATGTGAATTAGCTACAATGAAACAAAAGAAAAATTTTTTTAAAATTAATTTGATCTCTTCAGATTGCGTATTTAACGTTAAATGAACCTTTCAGATCTACTGTCTGTTCTTGCCTTGATCTTTATTTGAAGAAGACTGGTTTCTACAGCCCAAGTTCTTGTATTTTGCATGATGGTTACCAAAACACTAAAGCATATTATAAGACAATAGAAATGCAAAATGCCTCCTGTTTGATAAGATCAAGGACTTCCGAAAAACAAATTATGTGATGTATCCTGTACCTTACCTTCAAGGGAAATATAGGACATGTTTTTTAGACTAAAAAGGTAATACATTGTTGTTCAAAAGCTCACTTACTCTGCGACTGTAGGCTGTCATTTATGGCTATTTCACAGCTGTGTTAATTTATATTATTTGTAGGAAATGCATGTTTGAAAGAGTGATTGGTTTCTATTAACAAACGTCACTGCTTTGCTATCTGGCCACATTTGAAGAAATGTGATTACACCGTTGCTCAGAATATCGGTTAAGTGTTCCATGGCTTTTTTTTTCCTGTTATGAAACATTATTGGTTCAAAATTTAAGTTCATGTTTGCTGCTTTTATGGGTTAGGGACTTACAAAGCTGGCAAGATGAGACCAGAGACTGAGCTAAAGTCTCAGACTTGTCTCACTTATAAACCCTGACTGTGTTTATCGTGGTTGTCCTCGAAGGATTTAATCTGCTTACTCCTATGAATATCATAATCTTGTAGAAGGTTGCTCTATCTACACTTGAACTCGAATCACACTATGTCAGAAAAATAGAAATATTAGAATTGTGTGTGAAGCAAACTAAATCTCTCTAGTGCTGGAAGGTTAGTCAGCCAGCCAAATCTACTTTCAAAGCAAGTAACAGAAAAATGTCAATGGCTTCCTTGAGTGCTCTTTCTTTGCAACCCTGATCTTACTCCCACATGGGGTATGCAATGTGACCCTGAACCCAGGAGCTGTATGGCAACTACAGAGATTGTTTTTCAGTCTGGAAAAGGCCTCTGCCTTCACCAAAGATCAGACATGGGCAGGAAAACATGAACAGACAAAACTGGACATGAATAATAGAGTTTCCCCTCATGAATAATAGAGCTTCCTCTCATCTTTCATTGTAGACTAGTTAGCCCAGTGATAAGTTTATATGAGAATTTCCTTCACACCCACTTTGTATTTACAACCATCCTGAAGGATGGGATCTTGCTGTGCCAAGAACTTTGCAAAGCTATGGGAAACAGACGCTGTCACTGGAGGGAGGAAAGGTTGAAATCCACTGTGTACAAACATTTTCTGCTTATTGGTGTGTGTGCAAAATCTTCAGTTCTGCAAACTGTCAGCACTCTCCGTCCCTCACTGGTGGGTCTCCCGACTGATGTAGGTGGTGGGTAAGGAGAGCCACCAAGGACATGAGCTCCTTCATGATGATGAGTGACACCCTCAGTGTTGAAGTGTTGTTGGATTGTGTCACTGGAGTAGACAGTGCTCGCGGTTCTTCAGGTGACAAAGCAAGGATGACGGGTCTGGGATAGAAAAGGATTTGGGCAGGAGCAAGACCTCACAGGAGAAAAAGGCAGAGTCATGAAGGGCTTTGGAGAGGAGGAAACCTACTGGGAAGGATGCCCATCTTGTTTTAATTTCCAGCATTATCAGTAAAGGGTGCATGCTGCCTCAATGATGTTTTTAATCCTTCTCGATTTAAACTGAAGGTTTGCCCTTCTGATTGCATGAGTCGTATTTGAGGTACTTACTGCTGTCTCAGGTAATTCCAAAAATAAAGACTCAAAATGAAGTTTTAATTTTTTTGCCCCCTAAAGCAGAGATCTGACCGAGGATAATCCATCCTTTATGCATGAAATGAGGAGATCTACAAGAGACTGAAGAAGTTCACCATGAAAATGGAAGTGAAAAAGATGTAAGAATGGAGCCACTGGATACTTTCTTTTCTGATGATGGACTAAACCTATAATATAGAGAGTATATTTGAAAGAAAGAACACACAACTCCCTCTCCCCCCAAAAAACAAACAAACAAACCAAAAAAAATCGAAATAAAACCACATTTCATATAGATACTGAAGGTATATACATATTATTTTTTCAGTGATATTGAAATCTTACTGTGCAATAAAGCAGAAGTGTCCTGCTGCTTCAGATGACTTCAGTGCTTGCTACATAGAAAAAGATGTATCTCTAAGAAAAAAGGCACATTTCCAGGTGAAACATTCACATAACAGAAATTTACTCACATCCTTTATTCCAGGAAGGTCTGATGAAAAACTTTGGTTGTCCCTGAAGGAACTGACTGACACAGATCTGAGGTGAAGCCGTCCAATTGAGTTTTTGAAAGGGCTTCATTGATAATCCATAGCATCTCTTTCTCTGTGTATAGCTGTTATATAACAGCTGTTAATGGTGCATTATAGCACATATTGCACTTAATTTTGATATGTCGTTGTTTTACTCACTATTTCATTGTCAGAGATACCTCATTAAAGGTCTGAGCTGCTTTTCATGTCACTTCCTGACTTTATTCAAGGAATAAATTTTTCCTAAAATTACCAAAATATTTACACAATATATAAGTCAGCTCCTCTTCCAATTTATTTATCTGTGTACACAGATGGAGATCTCTCTTTCAAACTGCAATCTGAATTATGCAGCTAGTCCAGGACCTTGAATTAGCAGAAACTGATGACCTTTTATTTTCATAAAGGACAGTGTTATCAAAACAGGAAGAATTTGACTGAAAGAACACTGTGTCTTTCATATTCCTTAGACTCTCTGTTCTCATTGAACTGATAAAATGTTCCAGGAACTCCATCTCTCTGGGTGGCTATGAAAATACACTGGCAAGATTTCTTCAAAGAGTACTACCAGGTGGCTTAAGAGCAACAATTTGATTTTGTTTTAGAAAGAGGCGAGCGTGAGAAAAATTGCTATGAATATGAATTCTCTACCTCTTTCACTTCTTTCAAGAGATGATCAATAAAGTGTTGGGTTAAAATAATACAATATAATTGTGTTTGTTTATATGAGCTATGGTATTCTAAGAAAATGAGACTTTCTCAGAACTGGTGAAAAAATTACCCCGTAGATGATGTCTACTCATTAATTACAACAAATACTAATAAATTGGATGGAGATAGTGAAGATCAGATTCATTCAGGTAGAACAGCAGAGCCGATTACCCAATACACAGTATGCAGAAGCATTGTCTGATTCATTCAAAATCTGAACTACAATCATTTCAGGGTTTTTTTCAGCAAAATTTTGTGAACACTCGCACAGAAGAGCTTGTCATTCACTGATAAGAAAATATGTCAATGACACTTTTGGAAACAATCTGTGATATCTACTTATCATAAATGACAGACTGTAAGTACATTCTCTTCTCACTTCCTTGAACTTTAAAAAAAACCAACCCTATTACCTGTTAGTCTACCCTCAATTCCTGTAAAATATGGAGAAGATTATTTAAAGAATAATAAAATCATCAGACGCAGTCAATGTGGAGTCACAAATGGAAAGTCCTTTTAAAGTAATTTGATATCCTTCAATGTAAGGTTACATGTTTAGTGGATGAACAGGAGGTGCTGGACATAGTTTTTCTTGGTATTAATAAGGCTTTTGATGCTGTTCTTCACAGCATCCTTCTGGATAAGCTGTCCAACTGAACGGGTATACTGCGTGCTGAGTGAAGGACTTGCCAAAGGGCAGAGCTCAAAATTCTGTTGTGCGTGGGGCTACACCTGGCTGCTGATCAGACACCAGTGGTGTTCTTCAAGGTTTGATTGTGAGGCTATTTCCATTCAACGTGTCCATCAGTGGTCAGGATGCAGCAGTTGGTTGCACCATTGGCAAATTTGCCAGTGATACCAAATTGGGAGGTGCTGTTGGCTCTCTAAAAGCACGAGAGCCTTGCAGAGGGATCTGGATACATTGGAGCATTGGGTAATTATCAGTGGCACGAGATTTAACAAGAACAAATACAGATTCTGCCCTGGGGAGCAGTAAAGCTGGGCACAAGTATAAGCTGGGAGAGGAGTGTGTGGAGAGCAGCCCTGCAGAAAGGGACCTGGGGGTGCTGGTCGGCAGCAGCTCAGTGTGAGCCAGCAGGGTGTGCCCGGGCAGCCAGGAGGGCAAACCCCATCCCAGGGTGCACCAGACACAGCATCACCAGCTGTGATTGGGATCATCCTGCTGGATTCAGCCGTGGTGCGGCCTCACCCTGAGTCCTGTGTGCTGTGCCGGGCCTCACAGTTTGAGAAGGATGGGAAGGTCCTTGCATGGTCAGAGGAGGACAGCAGAGCTGGTGGAAGGGCTGTAAGGCACATCCTGTGAGGAGTGGCTGAGGGCTCTGGGTTTGTCCAGTTTGGAGAGAAGGAGGCCGAGGAGTGACCTCCTTGCTCTGTACAGCTTCCTAAGTGGGGATGTAGAGAGCGAGGCGCTGGTCTCTTTTCCCTGGGATCCAGTGACCAGGACGCATGGGAATGGTTCAAACTGTGCCAGGGGAGGTTCCAGCAGGATGTTAGGGAACATTTCTTTACCTAGTGGTGGTTAAACCCTGGAACAGATTTCTTTAAGGGGTCGTCAATGCCTCAAGCCTGTGAGTGTCTAACAGGCATTTGGACAGTGTCCATAATAATGTGCTTTAACTTTTGTTTGGTCCTCAATTGGTCAGGCAGTTGGACTAGATCATTGTTGTAGGTCCCTTCTAACTGAAATTCTTCTATTGTCTTCTACACTAAAAAGGAGGAGCTGAGATTCTAAGAAATATTGCCTAACACACTAATTCTTATCCTCATTTGATCCCAGACTTTGACAACTCCTGAAATTCAGCCCAAGATACTTAGACTGACTTGGAAAATTACTCTATTTCAACTGTACCATATGGTTTAGTAAAATGAATTTTCCCTGGCTTGCTTGTCTTTCATTCAGAGCCAGTCAAAAGAATGAAGTGGCTTTTCTTTTTCTGGCATGAAAAAGAAAATTCCAGTTAAAACTGAAGTAGAAAACAAGTATCTATAAATACTCTAAATCAAATAGTTCTCATTTTGTCTATGTTGTGATTTTTTATAATACATGCTGATTTATATTGTAAAAGCAATTATGACTTCATGAAGTTTTTCATTAACAAAGTGAATAAAACAA
>VZTF01005260.1:236450-265220 GCA_013397755.1 Cnemophilus loriae
GCAGTAAAGCTGGGCACAAGTATAAGCTGGGAGAGGAGTGTGTGGAGAGCAGCCCTGCAGAAAGGGACCTGGGGGTGCTGGTCGGCAGCAGCTCAGTGTGAGCCAGCAGGGTGTGCCCGGGCAGCCAGGAGGGCAAACCCCATCCCAGGGTGCACCAGACACAGCATCACCAGCTGTGATTGGGATCATCCTGCTGGATTCAGCCGTGGTGCGGCCTCACCCTGAGTCCTGTGTGCTGTGCTGGGCCTCACAGTTTGAGAAGGATGGGAAGGTCCTTGCATGGTCAGAGGAGGACAGCAGAGCTGGTGGAAGGGCTGTAAGGCACATCCTGTGAGGAGTGGCTGAGGGCTCTGGGTTTGTCCAGTTTGGAGAGAAGGAGGCTGAGGAGTGACCTCCTTGCTCTGTACAGCTTCCTAAGTGGGGATGTAGAGAGCGAGGCGCTGGTCTCTTTTCCCTGGGATCCAGTGACCAGGACGCATGGGAATGGTTCAAACTGTGCCAGGGGAGGTTCCAGCAGGATGTTAGGGAACATTTCTTTACCTAGTGGTGGTTAAACCCTGGAACAGATTTCTTTAAGGGGTCGTCAATGCCTCAAGCCTGTGAGTGTCTAACAGGCATTTGGACAGTGTCCATAATAATGTGCTTTAACTTTTGTTTGGTCCTCAATTGGTCAGGCAGTTGGACTAGATCATTGTTGTAGGTCCCTTCTAACTGAAATTCTTCTATTGTCTTCTACACTAAAAAGGAGGAGCTGAGATTCTAAGAAATATTGCCTAACACACTAATTCTTATCCTCATTTGATCCCAGACTTTGACAACTCCTGAAATTCAGCCCAAGATACTTAGACTGACTTGGAAAATTACTCTATTTCAACTGTACCATATGGTTTAGTAAAATGAATTTTCCCTGGCTTGCTTGTCTTTCATTCAGAGCCAGTCAAAAGAATGAAGTGGCTTTTCTTTTTCTGGCATGAAAAAGAAAATTCCAGTTAAAACTGAAGTAGAAAACAAGTATCTATAAATACTCTAAATCAAATAGTTCTCATTTTGTCTATGTTGTGATTTTTTATAATACATGCTGATTTATATTGTAAAAGCAATTATGACTTCATGAAGTTTTTCATTAACAAAGTGTATAAAACAAATACTTAATCACCAAAACCCGCTGTAAACTGAGGGGCAGATTCAAAAATCCTGAACCATATTTAGAAAAAAAAAGTAAAAAAGTAAGAAGTTTGAGTAACTATTAATTATTCTGGTGCAGATCAAAGTAAGTTTTTCTGAAATAATCATTAATATATAACACATGCATAATTACAGTATATGGAATGATATAAAATATGTTAAGGGCTTCCACTTTCTTAAATGAGCAATCCCCCAACAGCGATTGAGGGAGAGATTCAGCTGTCTCTATAAGTTTCAGTTGTCTCAAGTTGTTCATACATCCACACTGGAAGAAGCAAAGGATTATTTACCTTATTATTTCACTCCTCTGTTCTCAGATACCTATTTAAATTGTGCTGTGGTCACTAGGAAATGTGCATGATAACAACAAAATTGTTATATAAAGTGTGTCCACTGGACTTTTAATGTGCACTGTGCAGGTGTAAGTCATTGCTTACCTCTCTATCTCCTCCCAAAGCACAGCATTGAGAGCACCACTGAATCGCTGTCTCGTCTAAAATCCTTAGTCCAGATCACAAATGCCTTTTTCACACACAGAGCAATGTGTGATTCCTGTTCATACATATGCCTACATTCACTTTGCCGAAAAGGGAATGTTTATCTTGACAGTGGACAAACCTTCCTGAGGAACTGAGTTGTTCCCATAGGTTATTTGCTCTCATACTCACACTTTCTTTTCTAAACCACAGAAATTTCCCTCCATGTTTGTCTCTTTGCCCATGTCCTCCTGACACTGCCTAGAAATCAGGCAACTAGTGAAAAAATAGCTAGGAAAATGTTGGAAAAAGCTGTAAGAGCACCAGTATTGGACGGTTTTAAGTAAAATGTTTATTTAAGGTGTTACTAGAACAAATTACTGTGTGCAATGCAACTATGAGGAAAACTAGATTATATTGTCTTGCCTTTAGGATTCTAATCTGATTAAATATTTAAGTTCCATGCCAAAACAACTTCAACCTTTATTTTCTGCTATGGCTTTAGGGATTTTCTGTCTCCCCTGTAACCACTGCTGCATGTCCACAAGGTGTGGAAGGCTATGGACCTGAGGCTGGAGAGGTCGTTATGAGGGATCCCTGTAGCGAAGAATCTCAAACTATAAAACCCGTATCTGTTTCTCCTCCAAATGATATGAGCAGGGTGAGCGGAAATGACCTTTCCTGTGACTATGAAATATTCATGAAGTGACAACCAATAAGTATGACAGCATTTTGCTTCGTATTTTCTCAGAGTGCATCCAGATAAAGCTGGATGCTTTGGAAAATTGAGTGGAGGCAATTTAAGATGCTGCGCTCCACGTGCTGACAGTTACCCCGCTACAACTAAGCAAGAAAAGACGGTAGTAACAGGTTTCTCAGCACTGAAGTTCTCAGCCTGTTGTATTAATTTCAGGTGTCCTGTGTTTTGTTTTCCATATGTGACTCCAGATGGGTACATTGAGAGGCCAGCCCATGTGCTTTCAGGAAGGTTAATGCAACCAAGTGAAAAGCAGATACGAAACACAGAGCCCATCTCAACCTACTCCTACTGGTAAACTGATTTACGTCTCTGAAATACTTAAGATTTTCTGACACCTTTTCTTCCCCTTTTTGCATTACTATTACGTATCTTATTATACAAAGAACACACTCTCTTTTAGTTTTGAACTTTAACTTTGAACTGCATTCTTGGCTAGCGGGGCAGTCAGTGGTAATTGCTTCTAATCTAATTACATTTTGTATGGGATAATATTTCCTTTTATCAGGTCTGAATTTGCCATTTTTTGATTTCTTTGAATGCTTCATTGTCACACATGTTATGAGACAGGAAGGATTGAAGTTCCTGCTCTGCTTTCCCTTTAACAATTAATTATTTTATATGCTGTTATCATATCTCCTCTTATTCACAGCCTTTGACAAATAAACAATCCCAGCCTTTTTAATCTATTTCCCTAACCAGATTTCTCATGTGCTTAAATATTTTCAGTGCCCTGCTCTGACCCCTGTCTAATTCTGCAATATCCTTTGTGGGAGGGGATGCTGGGTGCAGTAGTTGAATACTAAATAAGGTTCTGCCATCGATGTGTACTCCCTACCGTAACACAAAGAGCAGAAGATGTTATGTTACAGAAATTTCATAAAAGGCCAAATGTCTCATAATAGCCTAGGCAGGAATAATATAGGGCTTATGGTCTATTTATTAAAGAAATCTCCAATATTACTTTATTTTGTGCAGCATCTGTATCTGGAAATGCTTTGTAGAATAAATACCAGAACAAAAGGTTTCTGTGGTGAAGAATGGCAGAGATATATAGCAGCTAAGGATAGACCTGAAAGAGTATTTAGACGCACAAATATATATAGTCTAAGAAAACTTTTGTTGCCATAGTTTGCTAAATTAGTCTATAATCTCAAAATATTTCAGCTGGGATGTGTGTTTGAAGCAAATTTCCTGTTTGCCCTCATTTACTGCAGTTTGGTTCCCATGGCAGGGCACTGTCATCAAGTAGATGAGCAAAAGGATGAGACAGTCAGTAATAAGCATCCAGCCTAGAGGTTCAGCCTCCAGGTAATACAAAATAAAGCAGTGTACAATGTACACTGTGTGTAATACAGTGTGCAATGTACATAATGCGGGTTTCAGGTCCCCTGCAACCCACGGATTGCTCTGCAGACACAGTCCTGTTTTATTCTACACCATCTCACCACCAGCTGGCCAATGCATTTAAGCGGCTGACCCAAAGGCCTAAAATATCTTACAATCATGGTCAAATTTGCTTACTTAAGTCTCCCAGCACTGCCTCTACTAACAGGTGAAGAAACCTATCAGGAGACTTTTCAGTGCTTAGCACCTATATGCTGAAGGAGAAGAGATACCTGGGATACGGTTTAATCTGAGCTTGCTTAGCAAGAAACTGGATTTCTGATGGAAAAGCCTCGTAGCATGCAAGCAGAATAGTGCTGGTAATGGCTTTGTGGAGCACAAGGAGTGACAGGGGCTTTTGGATACAGGGAGCACTGGACCTCCAAACACTGCGGGCGGGGACAGCAGACCCACATTATGACTGCAGGTGTATCCCTAAGAAGTTGTCCTTGTATTCACCTCCAAAAGCTGTGTCAGGCCCTCCCCCCACCCACACACCCACACGCACACACATCTGCCTGTGCCTATATGACACCTGTGGTTTGTCCTCAAGGTGCTGCCCAGAGCTTTCCTGCAGCAGCATGCATTGATAGGAGGCAGTGACAAAAAAATGCAGGGAAAAACCAGCAAAGTGGGATCATGCCTTTCATGAACTTTTGCAAGTTCTTGTTACTTCATCGGACTAAGAAGTTGAAAGAAAAACCCAGAGGAAATTAAGATTAGAGCAGAGGAGAGGAGATAAAGAACAAAGGTCAAGGGAAAATACCTGGGAATAATAGTAGTGGAGACAATGTAGGAAAGGGATCAGCCCAGTTGCCTACAAACTCCATTGATTAGCAACACAGAAAAACTCCTTAGTGCTGTATCTTTTTCTCCAGACACAGAGGGCAATGGAAATACAATCATCTGTTTGCAAAGCAAAAGCATCAGAGGATAAAGATAGGGCACATATGGGAACATCTGCTCTTCCTGAAAGATAAGCACATAATAGAATGGGACCTAGGACACAATCACAGGCATCAGTTTACCAGTTGTGCAGTGGAGAAGAATTAGAGTTAAAGGCAGCAAAATGAAGGGAAAGAGGATGCAGTTAAAAATAGCTATGAAATTGAAGGTGCAGCTTATTTGAATAATCCAGAAGAAATGCTTCTGCTTCTTCCTTACTTGTGTCAAATATTACAGCTGAATAGTTTTAAAAATTTCAGTAATTCTCATTACCAGTGGTGAAAACTGGAAGCTATACTAAGTGTTTACAAAGTGAGAAAATCTAACTAGATGAGATGAAAAAAAAATCTCGTATGTAAATATAAATATATTTAGGAAAAAAACATAAAGTAGAAATAAATATAGACATATAGAATAAATACATATTGGATAAACACAAATAGTTATCATATATAAATGTATAGTTAGAGTGTGTCATAAACATGACTGCTACATCTATAGGTGTGTTGATATTTCTAGTTCCAACCTGTCAGAGTCTCGTGCCTCTATGCAGAAAAGTAGGGTCCCCGGTCAGTTCTTTTCTCCGAGTCTTCTATAATTGCATCCCTTGGAGGGTGGACTCTAAGCCATTCTCAGTGGAGAATAAGTGTTGAATAAAGTAGAGGAAAAGCTGGAGAACTAGGTGAGGTTGTAAAAAAAGACAAGCTACTAGCATATCAAAGCATAAACCTAGCTAGCACAAGGGTGGTAGGTAATTAAACCAAGGTGGTAGGAAAGAAATTATTTTTTTCTGTCATAGCAAACAGAGACATATTCCAAAACTAAGCAGGCTGTTTAAGAGAATTATTAACATGGTCTAATTTTCTTAATGTACACAGCAAGTTCTTGAGGCACTCTTCCTTTGAGTGTCCTTTATATGTCATGGCTATGTACACAAGACCCCACGTAAAACAGACACTAGTTTATTATATTTGAAAAGGTATTTTGGTCCTCTGGATGAAAAGGCATAGGCTTGCACAAAGCAATATTATTAATGGAAGAGCCCTTTTGGTTTAAATTTGGGGTATTTTTTGTTTCGCACAGGTAAGAATTGTGCAACATCATTCGCTTTCTAAATTTGATATCACTGGGCAGACATCCTCCAGTTTAGGTCTGACAGACACATGCAGAAATAAGCACAAATCAACATGCACACAGACACACACAGACACACATACTCTACATATATATGCAGCAGTTTACAGGACTGGACCCAAAAATTGGAGTATAAGTGTTGATGCAAAGAGCAGCTGAAGGATGCTGTTTGCCATGCACAAGCTGCTAGGTCTCACAAAATCCCAGAACAATGTCGACTTTCATTAAGTGACATCTCTTGGTAACTTCCTTATTTGCATATATGTAAGTAGAACATGTGCTTTTAATGGTTCACTTGCACAACTGAGATATAAAAGACATTGACAAAGGGCTTTCAAAATGTTTTTTCCAATTCTTACGCTTTTAGTGTTTTGAGGTGACTGTACACCAAATGACAGCTCTGGCTTCAAAATGAACTAAGTTTGGTTATACTGGAGTGACACTCACATCCTTATTTAATGAACTATAATATTTTTGCAATTTAAAATTTTCCTTTTGGTCAGGAAAACAATCTCAAAATTGCTCCCCTGATGATAATGTAACCATGAAAAATCTATACTGATGATACTAGAGCACAATTATCAGCCTCTTGTTCATCCCCAAAAGTAATCAAACCTCTTGCAGTGATTTATCCTCAAATATTATTTCATGGTCAGAAATGCTAATCTCTATATGGAATGAGAGGGCTTCTCATATATAATTGTCATTTAAGGACTTCACACGACCAGGTGGGATGAAATTAAACTATGTAATTGCATCCTCTACGCTGGAGAGATCTCTCAATCATGATTTTGCTTGAGAGTAATCAACTGCCTGGGTTCTATAGCAAGCAAGACATGGTTTGACTGCTTGAATTGTCTTCTCCCTCAACAGAACAGGTCACAGTTTTTGGGAACCATGGGGTTTTTCTTCCTGAAAGTCGTGTCTCTGAAAATAAAAATATATTAAAATGAAAATATTTACTCACTCATGTGGAGTCAGGCAGAACATAGTATCTGTTGTGTGGGGCTGACTTAGGGAGTCAGTCCAAGAGATAAGAAGTGTTGGCTTTCATCATAGAATTATAGAAAGGCTTGGGTTGGAAGAGACCTAATAGATCACTCAGTTACAACCCCTCTGTCATGGGCAGGGATAGCTCCCACTAGACCAGGTTGCTCAGGGCCAAATCCAACCTGGCCTTGAACACTTGCAGAGACGGGGCACCTGCAACTTCTCTGATCAACCTGTTCCTGTGCCTTACCACCCTTCCAATAAATGATTTCTTTCTATCATCTAATCTAAATATCTCTTCTTTTAGCTTAACACTGCCCCCTTGTCCTATCACTATTTGCCCATGCCCTCATTTTTAGGAGTTCCCTTTGAGCAGGCTGCTATGAGGCGTCTCCAGAGCTTTCTCTTCTCCAGGATGAACAATCTCACTCTCTCATGCTGTATTCACAAGACTGGTGTTCCAGCCCTCTGATCATCTTGGTGGCCCTTCTGTGGAGTCACTCTAATAGGCCTATGTCTTTCTTGTGCTGTGGACTCCAGACCTGGACATGTAGGATCTCACAATGGCAAACTATTTATGTTACTGATTTCCACAATTCATTTTTATAGTTTAATTTTTTAGATTTAACTTTGAAGAGGCAGAGAAGGGTATAAAGAGTTCAGCATTTAAGCTGTCATTGTCATGTCCTCATGACTTTCATAAAAATTCAGAAACAACGTCTGAAATTGCTCAGAAACAGACTATCATTATTCTCACATAGTTGGTAACTTTTCTGCACCATTATTAAATTATATTTATATTAATGTGGTTGAACCAAAGGTATTGCAGTTGAACTTTCTAACACATTAACAATTTACTGATATCAAAAAGCAAAGCTTTCTACTAGGCCATATGACAGTGTCAAAGATAGATAAAATTCTACCCAGAACAGTAAAGGCTTTAAAAAGTATTAGAGTGCTTATCTCTACTCCTTCCAACTACCAGGCCAGCAACTAGTAATATCATTTAAAGAAAAAGCAGCTATTTTCCCTCTGTCTCTTATCCCTTGCTCTGCAAATTTCATTGCAAACTGGTAAACAGTGTTAGAAAAGCCTGAAAAACGCGAAACTGTAGGCTTCAAATCTAAATCATATTATCTCACATGTATTCTGAGCATACATTCAGGGTCTTGGTTTGATCACAGAGGTTTCTAGGAATCTTCTTCAAGGTTTAGGCCCTTTCCAATATACATGGATGCGTTTCAGTCTGTGGTTTGCACTTGAGATGTGATTAGCTTTTCTTCATAAATGGCTTTATGAAATGTTTACATGTGGAGTACAAAATCCCCTATGTATGTTTTATGAGGGTTTCAGCATTAATGATTCAGTATAATGAGGGAAAATGCTCCTAATGTATTAACTTGAGATGAAAGGGAATAGGGAAAACTCCGCCTAATCCTTAGGAAGAACAGACTTGTTACAGACAACAATAAAAGGTAGAATGATTGCTTATGTTTATATTTGCTTCTGTACAACCACATCCCTGCTTCACCCTGGTAGGACATACAGCAAATAGGCAATAAGGCCCATACTCTGCAATACACCTTCAAATCTGAATTTCAAATTTTCAAGAAAAAGGATAAAAAAATATATATCTTTGGTCTTCTATTGTTCTGGGCTATCTGGACTAATAGCAGGCTTCAAGATGAGCTTTTCTAGGTGTTCCCAGCTATGCATACACCTTATGGGGCTGCCTGGAAGGTACAGTGTGACTTCCACAGTAAGTGACACGGTGTCTAAAGCAGTGAGCATGGTCAGAAGGATGGGCAGTCAATGACATTATTTTGACAGATACCACTGGGAGACTGAATTCCCACAGAGGCATTTTCTTGCTTGTTTGTTATCTTTACATCTGACTAAGACTGTGTCTGTTCTAAAGCTGAGCTGCTCTGGTTATCCCCCATTTCTTCTTCCCCTTTTTACTCAGTAGGAAATTTAATCCACTTTTAGACACAGCACAACAGACAGAGAGAGAAGAGTCTGCATTGACGTCTAAGGCATTTCATTTAAGTTGCCTCAAAATGCTTTAATGAGCATGATCAATGTGCTTACCTAAAAGTCAAAAATAGATTCCCTCTTCTTTGGTATCCAAGCCACATAGTGATTTTGTCTCACGACTGTCCAGTGGGTGGGCTACAGCCCTGCCAGAGCTCCCCAAGGAGCCAGGCCTCTCAGGAGGAATTTGAGCATTCTGACAATGCAAGGCATGTGGCTCAGATGAGCTAACAACAAAATATGAGAGTAAAGTAGGATTTCTTGCATGTTCTTATTTCTGTATTGATACATGTCATGCGAGTCTAAAATTCAGCCTTACCTCTGAGGTTTCAAAGTAATATAGCGGGCACACATATGTGTAGTACAACAGGTTGAGTCTGTCCTTCTTGGTGCATCAGATCATCTGGATTTATGTAAAACTTGGAAAGAAATAAATGAGTATTTGGCTAATGTTTCACACAAGATGAATTTCACTTCACTCACGTAAATCCTAAATAGTAGGCTTTTATGGGATGGAGTGTAAGTGTCAAAGTGTGAAGCTGTAGTGCTGTCCTGTCTAGTGCAGATGCTTCTTGCCCAGTGCTTGACAGGCAAGAGCAAGAGACAGAGTCTCCATTCACTAGCATCCATGTGTTTGCCCAGGCCTGCTGCTTGGGGCTTCAAGTGGAATGGGCAGTAAAGGCTCCATCTGGCCTCGAAGATGCACTGGAGAGGGTTTGTCTTGCTTTGTTCTAAGAGCTGACAGACTGAACACAAAATTGTTTGCCCTCTGTTTTAAAGAAGTAACTGATATAAAACTTTACCTGCATGCAACTTTGTTTAAGGATTTTGGACAGTCTGCAGATACCTGCACCCTACAGTGGTTTATTCCAAAAGGGCTGGCTGTGTTCTGGCCTTTTCTGTCCAGAAGAGCACATCGAGTTTATAGATTATATTATTATATAATGTGTATTATATACATTTTCTGATCTGAGAAAAACTAAAGTAAAACCAGAACTCCTGAACTTTTTGGGGTACAGCTGTCTCTACCACTACTGGTTTTGGTCCCTGATATACTGCTGAGCTAAAGCTCTGAGCCAAACTGAACATAAATATGAGTTCTGGCATAGCAGAGTAGTGTGTGTGTTCTTTTATCCTTGTACTTATTCCCTGAAAGAAGCAATTTTTACACAATTTTTGTTTGCAAACACAAACTTCACACTATCCTTCTCCCTTTCTGTCTTTTTCTGCTGCTTCTATGTACACGTAAATACACACAGAAATGAAAGAACTCCCATTATGCAGTCATTAAAATTCTTTAATTTAGCTGCAATATCATTTAGGAAGGTCACACAAAAAATTCTGTGTTGGGAGACAGCCACTCCAGAGCTAAGTTATGGGGAGTCTGCCCACAGCAGTCCCAAGAGCACCCTTTGGATAGCAGCATTAATTTCTGTTGTTACCAAGCACTGACAGCTAAGGAAAAGAATGGAAATCAACGCCCTACCTTTGAGAATGTAGTGCCAGTTGCAGATGCTGCCTCAGTTAGCACTTAGCTTACCCGTGTGTGCAGGCTGTGGTGGATAGATATCTCGAGGGCTCACAGGAAGCAAAACCTCTTTCTAAATCACAATGCAGGGAAAAACAGAGCTGAAAAACCTGTCCCCTTTGGACAGCTGATGAATGACAGAAAGCAAATCTGTAAGAAAGGGGATCTTCATGAGTTATAGGTGGTTTAGGCATGTGCTTGAGGGAGGTTGTGGTCAGTTAATTCCTCATGTAAGTAAAGGCAGAATTACTGTGGTTTTGGAGGGGAGCCCTGCTCCACCCTACTGTGGAGAATGAGCTGATGAGCTGCTTCCTGAGTATCACACATTCCCTTTGTAGTCTTGACATACATTCGCCCTGTGATTCAAGAGTAGCTTTGCAGCACTGATAGACAAACACAGGAAAATCTACCAGCTACCCTGAAGCTACATTTTGGGATGGTTTACCAGCAAGACATGTCCCCTAGTGCCAAAATATCATGGTTTAATTTGGTTGGCGCCCTCATAGGAAAAGTAAAAAATGTCTGGAATACAGGTAAACGAGGATTCCTATAAAAGCTGCCAAGGAGCTTTATTTGGAGATAGGTAACCAGCAGGAATCAGATGAGAAGGCTAGAGTGTATAGGACTTCCTGGTGAAATTTATTAAGAGATACAGTTTCAGCTGACAGAGATTTGCATTTGCATGAGATTGTTTGCATTTAGCACAAAGAATTGTACAGCTCAGCACAGTTTGTAGACCTTGATAGCTCCCCCTGCTCACACATGAGAGATTTCTTCCTGTGGTTTGGGACGCACTTTGTACATCCCATCTGGGTTGAAGACCTCACCAAAGACTGAAGTACAGAGACAGAAAGGAACTCCAGTGGAACACTGAGTTTCTTTACTGACACCTTTATGTTTTTAATGCAATGAGTCCAGTGCAAAACTTGTAATTTTGCATGCAGTAGAAACATTGATTTGGAAACTATTGACAAGAGAAATGAAAGATAATGAACACTGACCACGACTTATGCTAGTGGAAACATATATGTACCCTAAATTGCTATAAGCATCTCCAACCTAGTGCCAGGAAGAACAATATTAATAGAAGTGGTGACATAATGAATGGGGTTCCAATACTCATCCTTCATTTGGAAATGATAACAGTACATGCTCTTATATTTACAAGGCAGAAAATATGAATACCATTGATTTGCTTGTGGTTTTCTCTGAAAGACTAGATACCCAAAGCTCTTGTCACAGAAATGAAAGCAAAGATGTCTGTAAAGTCTCAACAAGGATATTGTCCTCATCTTGCATTCAACCAGAAATTGTATTAAAAAATCCTTTTTGCATAACACATCCTTGGTCTCACTGAGCTCACTTCAGTAGATAATCTGAAAAAATAACTCATTTTAATTAAGTCATGCAGTTTTAACAAAAATACATCCAAGACACCGAAAGTGATCTGGATTGATAGCTCTAGGAAGCAGAGACTTCAGAAGACTCAAGTGAATGCTAAGGTGTTATGCAAACAGAAGTCTATCTTGTCACACCTTAATTCATTACAGATATTGTTCTGGAGGTGTTCTTACATGGCATGAGCCCTGGCTTCATCAATAGCTCATTTAATAGGGAAATGGACCCTGAAAATGTACCAGTCTTTTCCAGGGGGAAAGAATGGGAAGGATACACACTGCAAGAAAATTGAGCTATACTATGTGGCTCTGGAATTTGAGAGCTGTCTTTTCCCTTTTGGTGTCCTTACTACTCTGAAGAGGTTAGCAGAAACCCAAAAAAGCTGTTTCATCCCTATGCTGTGGTCATTTTATGACACCAAACTCCTGAAAATTCTCTGACCTGAAGAGAAACAAACCATAGATTTGGCAGGATCTGGAAAGAGGAAGAACTGGAACATTTCTTAACCTCCACTCTTCACTACCTTTAGCAAGACTTGCCAAGCTCACATGACGAAGGGGAATACTGAAGTGACTTGGGCATGAAGAGAGCTTGCTGAGAGGAAGCAAGGAAAATGACAGGTGAAGGACAGGACTAACCAGAGGGCCATGGTACACATCTACCTACTATCTCTGAATAAAACACAGAATTACATCTCAGAATAAAACTCTACTCTCTCTAAAGAAAACATGGAACCATATCTCTCAGAATCATGGGACAAGAGTTTACAGTCAATGCACACATCCTAGTGATTGTAGCTTGCCTTAGTAATTCTGTATCTATATTCGTGCTTTTCATTTGTAATTGTTTACCCAGAAATAGCATAAAGGACTATATCACAAAATACTCCTCCATTTATCAAAGTCCTAACAATTCTTTTCCTCTTGTCTTTTAGTCCTTTATTTTCTAGGATCAATATTTTTTAATCTAGCAATTCTAAGAACACTAAGCAGAAGATTAATCTGTACTCATACTGTAATGCTCCAAATTAATATGCTGGTAATTTAAAAACATTCTCTTTTACAGAAGAGTGAAAGTTTTCTATGACCTACACTGTATTTCCCCCCTATTTCAGTCTGACCAATTTTAGCGAGGGTACAAGAATAACTTTTTTCATGCCTAACAGTAATTCAGATCATCAAAACAAGGAGGCTGGGATGTGAAAGGAATCCGAAAGAACTGTACATCCAGCTCCCAAGTGCTAAGAAGAAAAATGCATAGCTTCTCTCTCTTTCCATGCGATCACAGCTTCATATTCCAAACTGTCTGTGTGTCAAAAAATAGACCTGAAGAAGCTCTCAAGAAGACATCTTGTACATGCACTTGACCCAAAGCAGGATCAGCACTCATTCTCATCTAATCTTAAAAGCTCATATCTGGACAAAGACAATGCAACCTTTTCAAAAAGTTGATGCCACTGTCACTGTCCTCAGACAGAGAAAAACAGGAGGGTTTGAAGGACCATTTAGTATTTTTTAAGACTTATCATGGCCCTGCATTCACCCTATCTCTTTTGAAGCTAAAAATCTCGATTTCTTTCAAGTTCTCACATTTCAAAGTTTTCTGAAATCTCTGAACATTTTTGTTTTCCTCTTATTGCAGCATTTTAATTAGTCCACAGCTTTCTGGAAGTGTCATGTGCAAATGAGACACAATACCCTGATTAAAGCTGTGTGGAATAGAAGGATTATTTCACACGTTTTGTCTTAGGTCTATGAAAACACTTTCTTATGGTTTTGCCTTGCTCACAATAGCACAGCATTACTGACTCATATTTGGCTTCCTATAATGCCTATACCATTTCTGCTATACTACCTAGCTGTTCCAGTTCTCTCCTGTGTTTGTGAGGCTGCCTTGCACTCTTCTATACTCCAGCCTGTTTTTATAGAACTAATTTCCTCAAATCATCCAGGTTTGGTCTTTTGTGGAGGGGAGTGGGGGGGAGTTAGTTAATCCTCCTGCTTTTATTTTCATCCTATCCCTACCCTCTATTTGGTGGCAGTGCCTCCCAGTTGCATGTTGCAAGTTAGTAGATATGTTTTCTCTCCCAGCATGCTGATCATTAATTGCAAATCTGTCATCTAAGGCAAATCCTCTGAGGTACTTCACCCAATACATCCTTACAGTCTGATAATAAATCATCGGTAACAGCTATCTGTCTCTTAATATGCAGCTTGGGCTCAACATTGAGAAATTGCATTGTTTACTCATTTGAATGACACTGTGGTAAGTCTGGGATTTAAAAAAAAAAAAAAAGAAACAGGGAAATATGTGACCATCACTCAGACATGAGCTAAGATTTAAATAAATCAAAAAGTACTTTGTCTTGTAAGTACTGTCAATACTGGTAATAACTTATGGCTTCAAGTCCTCTCAATATTTTTCCTCTCCAAGTAGACAAGTTTTCTTAAACTATACGTAACACATCTTCATCTAAATATTTTTAGATAAAGACAGTGAAAACTCACCTAGAATTTCTATAGCTCTCTAAGGAGTTGCTTTTTCTGTAAGGCAGATGCAAATACTAATGTTCAGCATCTGCTGTTGGAAAACACCAATTTAAAACAGCTGTCTGGGGACATGGAAAACCCTCTGATCTGTCTCAAGTCTTTGACTTAGCAATGAGAGCGATGTTCAGTGCCTGGTTTCCTCAGGCAGAAAATGAGATTTGTCTCCACACAAGGAGAATAGAATGGGAATGTGAAGTTCAGTCCAATTCTACTCCCATGGCTCCAGAACCCACGGTGGCCAGTCTTCATTTGTAGATGAGCTCCTCAGTCACATTTCCTTGAGTTTTGTTTGCTTTGCTGCTGATAATGCAATTATTTAGGTACATTTTTTCAAGGAAGCTCTAAGTGGCAGTTTCAGACTCATAAAGTAGCTGTCTGAGCTCAAAAGGTGTAATTTAAGAAGTAACTGCATATTCTTGCTCCAATTCAGCCAGAATGAACCATGATGAATCAGAGTTTATTATTTTAACTTTCATTGTATTTATGACTCTTGCGAGAAATTTAGTGCGTAAGTGCATGGGGTAAACACATACAGCTGGCAAAATAGCACAGATGCAGGCTCGTGCTACACTTATCTTTTCTGTCAATTCTTTGTAGGTGCTGAACATGCAAATTATAGTCTCAGCAATTTTCTGTCACAAGGGAGTCAGTGATGTTGCATTCAGAGACACAGAATCATAGCACAGACCTGTTTCAAAAAGCTCCTTTCTGCAAGTTCACTCTCAGACTGTGGCTGTCAGTCAATAGGGCAACATCTACTCATTCGCCAGGAGCCCCATTTTCGTCTGTTGGAGCATCTCCTCCACATTTACTTTCAAACTGTGTCCCTGGTGCATGTCGCATAGGGAAGGTGCAGGCACCTTTTTACTTGCTCACATTTTTCTTCTGTGAAGAGAGGAGGAATTGTGTCGAAACACTTGTGAAACTGCCGCTATTTTTCCTCAGGTCACGGTTTCTTGGAGCATTTATTCTTCTGTTTTGTTTGTACATCATTTCAGATTGAATGCAACAATCTCAGATTTTGTTTGGGATTTTGCTTGTTTGTTTGTCCAGATTTTTTTGTTGTTTAGGAAGTACTCAGGAAACAGGTACCATCTTCAGGCCATGGATGGCTAAGAGTCACAGTTAGACAAGAACAACCACCTAAGGAAAGAGGGTACAGAGATACTATTTTTTTGCCTTATCTTTTCCACACAAAACAGGTACAATAACTCAAGATCACAGTCCAAAATTATATTAATTCAGACTGCAATTACAGAAATTTTTAGCAGTGATGGAGTTCCATTAGAGCTACATCTCTGTTCATAAGGGCTATGAAGAATTTAAAAACAAAATTTTGATACTGTCAGACAGTTTTGTCTTTTAGGTTTTCTCAATTCCTATAAGGAATGGAGTAGGGGTTAGAATAACTATTGCTCTTGAAGAAGATTTGTGCATAGTATTACATAAAATGTGAAATGATGCTGTGATACCCTCAAGAAATCCACATGCTTTCTGGGAGACAGCATCATTGTCATTGAGACATAACCACTAGATAAACCATTTTTGAAATACTGACATCAAATTAAAATTGAGGAAAGGCTCTGCTATGGAAATATTTTATTACTGCTCCCTGAAAACAGAAATACAAAGTTCTCTGTTAATAGTCTGTTATGTAATATTCTTTCAAAATCTTTGAAGTAGAATAGGTAATATTCATTTTTAAGTCTGCATACTCTCTAAAGACCACACAGGAAACACCATACTACAAAAAAATTTGTACATTTGCTACTAAAACTTTTCAGAAACTACACTTTGGAGGCTTACACTGTCCCATGTCAGCCTGGCAGGAAATTAGAAAGAAATCTGCAATCGCTCCAAACCATGCCAACATTTCAAGATCGATTTAATTAGGTAATCCCCTACGACTCTTGACTAACAATTTGCCCCTCCTGTAATTTAGGCTGGCACCAGAACGGTCCATCCTGCTATGGTCAACATTCTAGGAAGAACTGGGACATATCTTAACCCACAGTCATTTCCACTGATTGACTTTTGTCAAAATGTTTTTGAGGTTACTCATTAGGTTATTTTATCTGTAATTTTTCTTAACTCAAACTCTGCACGGCAGATGCTGCATGCTCTGTTTAGGTGCTTGTCCATTTTTTGATCATCTTACAAACTTGAAAATAAAAATGTGAAAGGACAGTGGTTTGTTTCTGGGCAAGATAACTCTGTGCATTAGAAGAAAACCCAGAGTCTGGGTAATGAAATTTGTTTTGGCTCTTCAAAACTCCCCTCTGAGGCATCTTGAAGGACATAAAATGGCTCTATGCTCTTCAATCCTTCCAGTCTCCAGAGGCCACAGGCTCTTCAGTGAGCCACACCAACAGAAAAGACTAGTGCATACTGCCTGATTTCCGTGTCGTCCGGAAATGGCCCTTCCATGGAAAGCTGAAACACAGAGCAGCACAAATCTATAATGTCTTCTGTCTGCTACCAGGAAAGATCACTGCATAAGCTGCTTTTTTATGACAGGTTTATGCACCACTGCTATTGTGTAGTGCAGAATTACAGAAGGGCAGCCAGGGATGTGCCCTTGCTTTTAAGAAAAGAGCCAAGTAGTTTTAAAAAAAAAAGGCTCTGTCACATATTGTGTTTCAGTCCTATTCCACTGAACTGAATGGTTGCAAGACTATTTGTATTGAAGACTTGATTACAAGTGATAGCATTGTCAAAAGCATGCCATTGCCACCTACAGACAGTAAAGAAAAACCAGTCTTAGACTGAACAGCTTCACAGAACTTTATAAATTATTTTGAGGAGCCTATCAAAATCCCAGAGAGACAAGAGATGCAAAGGATCTGGCATGTCATCCTGTACTGGAAGTCCTGCTTTGTCCCTTAGGTACATGGGTCTGGGTCTTTCCAAGGAATATTTGCTGAAACGTAATTTTTAAAAATAAAAACATTGTCCTTTCCACAACACCTTTTACACCACATCAGTCAGAACAGATTGCATGCCAGTTTGGAAACAGTTTAGCTGTTCACATGTTTTTAAAATGACAGCAATAATTTGCAGCCAAACTAGTATCTGAAAGCTGTGGATAGAAAAATGCAAAGATAAAGAAGGGACAACCCTAATTTAACTTTATCAGAAATTATCTATATCTTTCAGATGGACAGAGTAAAAGTAGTTGGAAATATTTAGGACCCTGCCACTAGAGAAAGGCTATTCCAATCCAGTCTTTCTGATCAGTCACAGCATCTAGCATCTCTCCTCCTGTCTACTTAGCACTTCAGGATTACTTGTATAAAAAGATAAACAGCCTGGACCTGTCACTTCAGTGAGGCATGGCCAGCTCTTTCTGAAGCAGTGTCCCTAGCTGTAAATACAGTTTGAGGAGGTAGCATATCATCAAGAATATCTCAAGAAATGCAAAATCAAGGCTGAAGTACCGAGCTGTGTTTTTTTCATGCACTGCCCCTCAGAGAGCGAAACGCACTGTGGTCTCTTTCATCCTGTTCAAAAAGGGCCATGTCTGCAGAGGTTGCTGCTGATTTTTAAGCACACATATCTACTTATAAGGACCTCTTTGAAAGCAATCTGATTACATTTAAGCTAGGAATTATCCCGGATTTGAAGATGCTGGTGTTTAGCATGGCTAACATAATGGCTGACAATTAAGAACCTTCTTTAGCTGACGAAGGTATCCATAGTTAATTTCATAACTTTTATCTCACATGTAGAAATGTGGGTTTAACTTCTTCATATAGTGTAATTCTAGTCTGTTAGCTGAAGTCCCACTAAAAGATCTGTAAGCCATGGCAGGTTCTTAGGGATATTTTCAAAATAGAGAAAGATGCCCTGTTTTTGACAGTATGACATAATTCACACTCTAATTTTATTTAGATTTGAGAATCTCTTAAATAACCAACAGTGGGTAAAGTCTGTGAAACCAAGTTCAAAAGCAATATAATTTTTTCTTGTATTTCTGCCAATAAAAATCAATAAAACAAAACACTAGAAAAGTTTAACAGTCCTGTAGTGTTCACCAGACAGAAGCTACTTCTTTAATGTGTTTTTAATACAGACTCACTACAGTCAGGGAGCACTCTGCAGCACAGAGGATGATGGCTTTGACCTTCATACTTTAATGTATAACGTGCTCCTTAAGCCCTCTCATTTCACTCTCTACATGAAAACACATTATCATGAGGGTAAACCACTCTCTTAAGCAAATTGCCTAAGTAATTCGAATACTTCCAGACAGAAAATTGTCTGGGTCTGCTCTGTTGCTCATTGAAGTCAGGGTCCTTCAATGAGAAGAGGAAAGAGGAGGAGATCAAACAGAGCAAGAAGATTTCTGAGAACTTATATGATCTTTGAAGTCTTTTCTAGAACACTTTATGAGACCCAGGTAATGTACAAAGGTTCAGAAACGCTGAGGTGAACAATTTAACAAGTCTTGAAAAAATAAATTCTTGCTGACTGTGCAAATTTTTTTAACTTTTCATGTTGTAACAATTCACTTAGTACAAATGTAGGGGGAAAAAAACCCCACAAATTACACCTAATGACACCCGCAATAAAGAGGTATTGAAAAATGCTTTCATAATAGGCATGTTTTGTAATAGGCATGTAACATATGATACATTATTTGGGGTCATTATAACTGAGATACAAAGTATTAAATAGTGCACAGACTTTAGGAGGATTTGCCTATTAACACATAATGCATTGTGTTTTTTGTTAAATCTGCGTAGAGATTATGTATCCCAAGTTACAAAATACAGGGAGGAATAGGACTGTCTAGCCAATCCAAACCTTTTGCACACGGAGAGAGTGCTTGTTAAGAAGCAAGAAAAAAACCAAACAAACCCCTATCTGATTTACTGAGATCTTTTGCATAGGAAGATACTCTCATGAAGAATTGTAGCTCTTGAACTGTCAGTGTCGGAATGATGATGTGAGTCTCTGCTTAAAGGTCCTGGACTGAGCTGTGAATTCTTGTACTTGATCTGAGCACCAGTCACACCTGAGCATGTGGGACGACCAGTGTTGTCAATTATCTTGGACTACACGGAAAGTACATCTCAGTTCTCTTAACTATGAACAAAGATCGTCCTAAATTATCTTTCTGCATCTGCAGGACCAGGTTCTACTGACTACTTTAAGTCATGTGCATTTTGGTGAGTCCTGTAGGAAATGCTTGGAGTATCACTGGATAGCCAGGCTCTCTGCCCAGGACGCCAGCCATGTGTACATGCAGATGGTGTCTACCCACCGGCTCCATAGAGCAAGGCTCTCTGAAAGCCCTGCCTGGAGACTCCCACAGCGATACACGAGACTTCTTGGGCAGTACATCACCTCGCCTGCCCTTGGTCTATAGGCAGAGGCGAGCTGGGGAGTTTCAGAAAGATGAAAAGTTAGCTGTGAATCTGCATTTAATTAAATGGATTCAGTTAAGTGGTGTTCCCCTAGCAGACTGCAGTTGTGGAAATTCCAATGGAAAATAAATCAATATTTATTGACAGCTTCAGCCCAGAATACAAATGTCAAGGTCAAGAACTTTTTAACTGACTTGTTAACAGCCAACTGTACATTTCGCCATAACCTATGTGCTTCTCAGACTTATGTGTCCCACAAGAGCTATTCCTTAACTGCTTCGTGCAAAGCATGTATGCAGAGTTGTTGCAGTATCTGTCTCCAAAATTAAAATAAGATCTCCACTAGCAAGAATGGACTTTCCATTATAGCTTCTTATCACAGAATCACAAACGGGTCAGATTGGAAGGGACCTCAGTGGGTCATCTGGTCCAACCTCCCTTCTCAAGCAGGGCCATCCCAGAGCACATGGCATGGGATCGTGGCCATTCAATTCTTGAATATGTCCAGTGACGAAGACTTCACAAACTCTCTGGACAATCTGTTCCAGTGCTCATTCACTCACATAGTGAAGAAGTTCTTCCTCATATTCAGGTGGAACTTCAGTTTCTGTCCGTTGTCTCTTGTCCTATTGCTCAGCACCACCAAGCAGAGCCTGGATCCATCTTGACACCCTCCCTTCAGATATTTATAGACATTGATGAGGTCCCCTCTCAGTCGTCTCTTCTCAAGGCTGAAAAGGCCCAGCTCCCTTTCCTTGTAAGAGAAATGCTCCAATCCCTTAATCATCTTTGCTGTCCCCCACTGGACCTGCTCCAGAAGCTCCATGTCTCTCTTGCCTGAGGAGTCCAGAAGTGGATGCAGCACTCCAGATGAGCCTCACCAGGGATGAGTAGAGGGCACGATCAGAGCAAAAGACAGCTGTGAGTTGACTTTAATTATAAATTGAAAGGACAATACCCAAGCTAGAATGAAGAAATAAAATGAAGTAGCACAGACATACAAATTAATAAAATGCAAAAGTCCAGCAACTCAAATTAATAATAAGGAAGTTCCAGAATTCTCTAAGTATTAGGAGATTTGTTTAAAATCTGTGAGATTTTAAAAATAAAGATTGGGTCTTTCCGTACACCTTGGTTGGGTCTCATAAGGATTTGTGAAGCAGACACCCTGCTGTTGCTAAAATTTCCCAGACCTCTGAGCACCAAGAAGCAAAATATTATGTAATTCACAGAAAAACAAGAAGAAATGGCAGAACTAAATAACTGCCTGTGAGAAAAATTTTGGAATGCATGTCCCTCTGTACAAGTAACTGCATCCATCCACAGCCACCATTTCAATTCTCACAAGGATAGATGACTCGATTTGGAAATACACATGTGCAGGATCCTGGTAGCTGGTAGCCACCATTAAAAATTGCATTCCTTCCTCAGTCCTGAGAAAATTGCAAGAACCGCTACAGCTATCCAGATTTGTATCAGATACTTTCCTTTTAGGTTGTATGCTTACCTGTAAAAAAAGAAACAAATGTTATTGCCCCTTTAACTGCTATTCATATATCAGACTGTTTATGTCTTTCTACCAGGAGGACAAACTATCCTTGAAATGCTGAGCACTTCATAAAGTGAGGAAATTATAGAAATTGTCCAGTAGTGTGTTACAGACAAATACAGTCGGATAGTAAGCACATTTGGGGTGTCTCAAATTTGACAAGAATGCTTCAAAAATACCTGTATTTATAATCTTGAACACTGTGGCACTAGATAGATTTTTATCAATCCATTGGAGTTTTTTTCACTTTACAATCATTATCAGTCTTTACAGTGAAGGTTGCATGAATTGGCAGGACTTCCATGGCAAAATTTTACCCCTTATTGGTAAAGTTATATTTCATTTGGTGTAGAGGAAAGTAGGGAAAGGAAATAAGCCTTACATGTCTCCTTTCAGGAGCATAAACATTTAAATTTATACTTGTGATGCAGTCTCTGTTTAACTCACTACTCCAAACTAACTCAATAAAGGGTCAGCAGCAGTTTCAGAGTGGGGGGTGGCCCCTACAGCCATGAGTGGTAAAGCTCTTGTGGGGAAGAGTGGGAAGGACTCGGGAACATATCCTTTCAGCCAGCCCCAAGGGCAGTTTTGGGTAACAACTGAGTGCCAGTGCCAAAATAACAGGAATAAAACAAGATGCAAGTGAACAAGAATGAAGGAAAGTAAATGGCTACAGAGAGAGCAATTTACTTCTCTGCAGATCCATTTCAAACCCTTTTTTTGGATGAAAAGCGTTACCATGAACCCTTCACTTATTTATGGCACCAATTTAAACAACCTTAACAGAAGGTCAAGAGTACATCAGATTGCTGTGGGCCTTTTGTTTCCAGTCTGGTGTCTCATTTCCCTCAAAGATCACTCATCTAAAACCTACACAGCAATGGAGCTGAAAGGAGGAGGAGGTGAAAGGAGAAACAGAAAGATTGGTACAGAATTGGGATTTTTGTGATCCCACAAAAATTCACACACTGTTCAACGGAGATCTCCACTGTGGCTTAAAATCTATAGAAGCAACAGGTCTTTTACAAACCATTCCCTGTTTCATTTACTTTGCAATTACCCTTTTTTCACAACTGCACTAGTGCCTGGCTGGCCATTAATGAAGTAGAGTTGACCTCTGACATTAGTCCCGTACTCTACTCACTGTCTTTCCTTTACCCTCTCAGGGCAGAACACAAGATTTACAGTATGAGACAGCTATCAGCTAGTTTGTTTCAAGAGTTCACCACTTTGCAAGGCAAACATTTAAAACAATATTTTGAATAGTTTGTGCTACATTTTTGAAAAGATGATAAAAGAGTTGCTTACTGAATACTCATGTCAGCAAAAGCAATTCCATCTGACCTCTGTTTGAATAAATCAAAGTTGTCTCCTGATAGTACAAATTATTTTAAAGGAATAACAAAATAACTTATAACATAGTCAGGAAAAGTTTATTTGAAAATGGCTTCAAAGTGTCCTGAGACTTGCACCTTAAATGGCTGCAGCTTTCCAGAGTAATTCTTCAGCAGCTGAAGCCTTTCTGACTCCAGACTTAAGACTACCTACTTTTAAGCGCGTGTTCTCGTTCGCTCTGGCTTTGGTGGGATTGTTGTGTTCAATGTGAAGCATGTCCTGAATTGCTGCAGTAAATCAGGCCGCAAAGAGGAGGTCACTTTGCTGTGCGTTTGCTGAAGAAGGCCTTTCACAATCTAATTAACTTCTTTGCCATGTTTTTATTAAAAGTTTATTGTCATTGGCAAAAATCTTTATATAAAAATATTGCACTTATTTACAAAATTGTCCCCCAAACTTTGTGTAACATCACAAGCCTACTTGCAGATGTCTTATTATAGCATGGTGACACTCACTTTCAACTAGGATTATTCAAATCTAATGTATAAAGGTGTATACAGCCTTTTACATAAGATTTTCAACTTTACCTAGAAACAAGAGTTTCTTTAACAGAATACACAAACACAAGTCTGAAAATAATGCTCCTATTTAAGTCTCAGATATAGATTTTATTTTCTATTTGATTTAAACACATGTGCTCTGAAATCTCCATTGGCTGAATTTCAGTTTTCTGAGATGCTCAATTAGCTGAACAAGTGTGTTATCCCCAAATGTCAGTAAACTTTTCTGAATTTTGTCTTGCTTGCCGCAGCTTCCCAAATAACAGTGCAGTGGAACAACTTAAACATGCTATTAAAACAAGGAAGATTCCATATTGCACAGTGTTTTATTAGTGTTATAAGGCAGTTCAACTTTAATTATGTGCGTATGATTAAACACAAAATAACTAGAACTATTTGCACTTTTCATGTTGCTGTAGTATACAATTGAGTGACACCAATCTCTTCCTATGTTGACTTAGACATATTTAAATAAAATACCTCTTTTAACTGTAGTCTTTCTTAATGTTTCTGTTCTGAGTCATGAAAAGAGAACTCCAGGTTTTCAGGTTTTTGGAAGGCTTTTTAATTCTATACCTTTCTCCACCTTTCTTGTCTGATACAGAATTTCACCTGGGGACTTTACAAAATGTGTGATATTTTGCCCCATTGCAGCAATGTAGCCAGAGTTTCTATCACAAATAGAAACACAATTGTGTATCCACAAAAAATTGGTTTACAGTAGACTATAAAAATGTGGTAACTGAGCACTGAAAATGCCCTGTGTTGATTCATTTCAATCTGTTATTTGTTTGCATTTTGTAGCAGGTATAAGCAACATTGAAAACATATGTCTGTTTTATTTCAGAATAGAAAGGGAAGACAACGGGTCTTCAAATGCAATTTGCAGATGTGGGACACTCATCTGGTTTCTGTAGCTACTGCAAGGGTCATCCCCATCAGGTCTGAATGACAAGGCAATGAAAAATTTCTCTGTAAAAGTGTTGAAATGTTAAAAGCTACAAAGTGCACAGGATGCCCTAGGAAGATTGCAGGAGATACCAACGACTTTTCAGTACTGTGCACAGAAATAGCAAGGCTGTGTTCACTCAAGATATGCAACTGGAAGTCTGTGCATATGGAATACTAAACTAGTACAAATCCTTTAGTGTATAAACATTATATATTATATATATGTATATAATTATATATATATATATGAGTGTATATGTCAGTCAGAGAGGCGAGGTGCAACAGTGGTGACAGCACCAACGGCAGCAACAACAGAGGTGGCCACAGTCATTTCTAGGGGCTGAACACTAGACTGAGCTGAGCAGGGTCTTCCCAGAGTCAGGAAAACACAAGCAAAAGCTGAGAGACCCTCCACGAACTGTCAGCTCTTGCAAGCTGCATTTCATTAAAGGCAATTTATTTCCATTTCGGTTTACTTCTTCTTGAAAAGAAATGTGGTGAAATTAAATGGACTGGTTTTGAGCTGAAATCACAGAATTAGAGAACCACAGAATGGTTTGGATTGAAAGGGACCTCAAAGATCATTCAGTTCTAATTTCCCCCACCACGGGCAGGAACATCTCCCACTAGACCCAGGTTGCTCAGAGTCCCATCCAGTCTGGCGTTGAACACCTCCAGGGATGGGTCATCCACAACGTCTCCGGGCAACCTGTGCCAGAGCCTCACCACCCTCAGAGTAAGGTGAGGTAAAGAATTTCATCCTAATTTATTTCTTACTTGGATTAGGTTTCTTCCAATCTAAACCTACCCTCGTTCAGTTTAAAGCCACCCTGCCTTGTTCTATCACTACATGCCTTTGTCAAAAGTCCCTCTCCAGCTTTCTTGCAATCCCCCTTTATGTACTGGAAGGCTGCTCTAAGGTCACCCCAGAGCCTTCTCTTTTCCAGGCTTTTTCCAACCCAAACTCTATCAGTCTGCCTTCACAAGAGAATTGCTCCAGTCCTCTGATCATCTTTGTGAGCCTCCTCTAGACTCACTTCAGCAGGTCCACAACCTTACGTTGGGAGACTTAAAGCCAGACACAGTACTCCAGTGAGTTATCACAAGACCAGAGTAGAAAAAGGGAAAAATAGAAAAAAGAAAGGGATTGTCCCTTTAATAATAAATAATAGTAAAAGAAAGAAATTGTCCTAACTGAGATATCACTGTTCTTGTAATTTAATAGTCAAGCCCTAATGATTTACATGTGTTTTGGTGATTGAATAAGTAGGTTAATTCATGCAACAAGGGCAGAATGAAGGTCATTGCAGCAGTTCTCCCACACATTGGTTGTCAGAGTGATTAAAATGACGTTAACAAGTTCAGAAGGTCCTGCACTGAAAAGTGTAACTCTACCTGAACTCTTTGCTGCAGCAATATAGAGAGAAAAGTATGACAAGTGAGGACACTGGAGCTAGTCACCAGCATAAGGATGATGAGCTAAGCTGAAGGCACCATTATCCACGGGATCATGGTTCAATGGCTAAACTTTTCAGGTCCTAAACTGAAAACAGCCTTCCACGTAGTTTCTTTTTTGCTTCTGCTGTTGAATAAGGACTACGATTTGGTAGGAGTACTCCTCTGCCCACCTTTCCTCTGTGCAGGATTAGACAGGAACAGTGGGTGTGGGAAGAAGTGGAGGGTCTTCATTGTGAGCCTTTCCCCAGCTGCTCACTCCACTCCCTGCATTCAGACCGTCTGCTTCATCCTTGAGAGAATATTTCTGACAAGGGACTAAAAATTTAATTTAGAAAAGCAGTAGTCAGAGGCAAAGTGGAGCAGATGGGCCTGGACACCTGATTTGGGTTCTCATTTGCATTTTCTAGGACAAGAGTTTAGAGACAAGGGGAACACATCTGCCTCCTGCATTAGCAGAGAGCCAGATTTAGTACTGCCTGAGGATTCTGGCTGAAATGTAAGTTCCCACACAGATTTTGTTAATTTGGTCATGTTCGTTTAAGGTGAAGAAAGAGGGAAAAAATAAACGGTTTATGTGAAACACAATCCAGTGGCTTACATAAATTACTTTTGCTCCAAAGCCATGTTGTAGTCCTGCCCTGATCTTCTCTGGCTGAGAATAAAGAAGTGCAGACAACATCTGTATTTTCTGTTGTATGTCCTACCTTTCTCGAGACTGGCGCTAACACAAACCACTTCATTGGCACTGAAACACAGATATGTCTCCCAGAAAGTTTTTTTACAGGGACTACCAGAATATAACACATTCATACAAATGTGACAGAATCACATCTGCCTAAAGTCTTAGTGGGAGTCAAATATGTAGGTTTACTCCAGATACATAGGAGCTGGTCTGCCTTTAGGTCAACACCTCCCTAAAAGCAGCATAAGACATTACTGAGAAATGAGGGCTGACATTTGCTTGGAAAATGGTGTGTCCAGAACAGCAGCTTTCCCCTCCATGGTGGGTTGTTGGACTTAGAAGCTGGAGGAAGTAATGTCATATGTTTTCTGAAATAATGGGTGATTTTTTAAGTAGTTTAGACAGATTGATTCAGGGTGCTGATCTGTTGATCCTTTCAGGATCAGTTTGTTTTCTAAATAAATTAATATATTTTCTAATTGGAATGTATCCCGTTTTGCCAAGGTTTCCCACTCACAGGCAATTCGTCAACTTTATTTGACAGATACTTTCTTTTTAAAGGAACGGTTTTTATTTCAAAACAACCAGGTAGTTATATCTTCCTCAAAATAGTGTAGTGTTCACTGCTGGTTTCTTCATGAGATTCCTCAAGAAGATATTAGTCTAAAAAAATCGGCCTTCCTGGAGAGAGATGGGGAACTAGTACTTTGCTTTCATTTGGTGTTACAAAATGTGGGGTGACACCTGAGCACTCAAACCGAAATCATCGAAGACCTCAGAGTTTGGGCAGACAGGCAGAGAGAGGAGCAACTGACCTTGCAGCAAAATTTAATGGGGGTAACTGTGAAAATAATGTATGATATTTTCACCTGAACTTCAAGTATCTGGCTTTCTTTTCCCCTTGTCATTGATGTTCCCTCTATGCATCTACAGGGGGTTTTTTTATATATAAGGTATTTTATCTCTACGTGCCTTGAGTTTATGTGTATTTGTGTCCGTGTACATACATACATACATACATAAGACACAACCTGTGTATGTAGAGGCATCCTGATCTTCTGTGCTGTCCCATTACTTAGGAGAAAATTCCTCTACTGATGCTGGATCGAATACACTTCTTATTGTCTGCCATTTTCCAGATTCAAAAATATTTAAAGATGAATGCTACAAATTAGGATAAGGGAAGCAAACAAATTTACTGCATTTTCTGAAAAGGAAGGTGAAATTACAAGAAAGTTGCTGGTCAAATGCCAGATATTGACACATACAATATGTCATTTATGTATATGTTACATTCACATTTGTTAAATCTTACAGAAGTAAATGGTTCTTTGCTATTTGGCAGACAATAACTGATTTCAAAATTTATTTAAACACTGTAGGACTGCAGTAAACCTCAAAGCATTTTAGTCCTTGCTTTTTATAAAAAAACCTTAGGCCTATTGAAGTGAATAAAGGAAAAGAATCACTGGCTAAAATACTTTTTTTGTTGGCATCAGCAGCAAAACTTCCATCCAATTTCAGACATTTAGTAAATTATTTTATACAGCTACACAAAATAAACTTAAATAACCTACATATCTCTTATATAGTGTTGTGGTTTACCAGAAAGTGTATATAGAAATTTCCATTCATGGCTAATATATTTTGAGGCAAGATTATCTTCAGGTAGAGGACATGTCCATTTTGAATATGCAAATAAATGGCATTTCTACTAAACCAGATAAGGAATTAGAATGATGCCTTCTGAAAAATTCAAATTTTTTTGTTTGTCTCAGACCAAGAAGTACATTCCACTGGCTATTTCAGGGAGGAAATGTTAAGAGTTCAATTCCGGTTTTCAAAAATTAAAGTTCTATTAGGAAAAGGGATGTGTGTGCAATTGTATCTGTATACATTAACAGATAGATTGCACCCATACACAAATTTTCACACCAAAAGGATTAACGCTCACTAGCGATTTTCAAGTCGCCTTCCTTCAACTTCCTTTCAGTTTTCCTTCTCTTCCAGTCTGCTTTTGCACACAAGCTGGTGCACTATATATAGCTCTGAAATTGAGTGATGTCTTTAAAAACTCTTCTCCTACCTAGTTTTGCTGCCAGCAGCTCCAAGTGGAGGGCTTGCTGTAGTCAGGGGCTTACAGGGGCTTTTAAGGGCAGGTAGGGAGGACAGCCTGAGGCTCAGGTCAATGTGGCAAAAGGAGTAGTAGAGTCATAGGGTGGTTTGGGTTGGATGACACCTTAAAGATCATGCAGTTACAACCCCCCCCTGCCATGGACAGGGACACCTCCCACTAGATCAGGTGACTCAGAGCCCCCTTCCAGACTGATCTTGAACATTTCCAGGGATGGGAAGTCTCCGGACTCTCTGGGCAATCTGTTCCAGTGCCTCACCACCCTCACAGTATAGAATTACTTCCTGATATCTAATACAAACATATCTTCCTTCAACTTAGGGCTGTTTCCCCTTGTCCTATCACTACAT